>KK120044.1:232099-274289 GCA_000611955.2 Stegodyphus mimosarum | reverse complement strand
TTTCTTTTTTATAAACGATACTTTTTTACGAAACTGGATGGCAACAGATATACTCATAGCACTTTTTTACTCATAACACTTTTGTTAATCAATGATTAACAAAATTGAGATACAACATAAATGCTTTTTCAATTTATTCGGCTTCATTACAGGAAAAAAAAGTCAACAGTATTTTGACATTATAAAACTATTTATTGACCTCTATATTTTCATAAAGCATTCGTTGATATTTTTATATTTCATAATCGTAGTTGTCACGCAATAAATTGTTCTGGGACATGCAAAGTATCTGCTTTTAGGCATTCATTGATTAATTCTTTGTTAAAGTGCCTCCTGTGTGTTCATATATAAAGCAAAGCATTATTGTTTTTAAAAAGAATACATGTTAGATTGTTCAGCTACGCTAAATGTAAACATTAAAGTCGGTACAAAATTGATGAGCGAGTGAAAACTTTAAATTTTCTAAGCTTTCATAGCTGCGGAGGAAGCAATTACAATTAGTTATACATCTGCTGTTGATGCAGATATACATCTGTCTAATAAATATACATCTAATTAATATAAATCTGCTGTTAATAGCAAACCAATTCAAACTGGTCGTATATATGCATGTTAAAAGCAAAAACATGACGTGCTTTTACAGTATATCTTATTATACATTTCAATCTTGATTTAATCTTAATAATATTTTTTCTAAATAAGCAGTATAATTAGCATATTCATATTAGGCAGTTATAGTCTCTTGATCTATTTATTATGCCTTTCCTTTCATTTTTTACATGAGTATGTAACATAATTCAAAATTATATGAGTCTATCGTCTTTTGTCATTCTACATTCATATTTTGATATTACGGAAAAAAATCGAAAGAAGGAAATTAAAGGAGTAGTTTTAAAGTAATCCTTCGATTGATTAAATAATGCGCAGCCTTCGACGGCTATTTGCCATAGAGAATACCATAGAAATTTTTAGGATTACTTTGTGTTTATGTTACGCAAAGGAACAACACAAAAGAAAATTAAAAGCACCAAAACTTCCATGCAGCCAGACCATTCAGATATTCATTTTCAGTTTCGTAACAGTCTGCTATACTATGATAAGTTTGCTATCGTATTCACCAATGGCTCAAAGGCTATAAGATTTTGAACCCCGATTTCAACTTGGGTTTGAATATGGGCACTGTTCTCCAGGGAAAGTTTTTCACAATATTGTCTCCCTCCTTAGACAGATAGCGATTGCATGTTTGCCATAATCGATTGAATAAACGAACAATACTGTGCATAGGTGTATTTACCTATTCAAATCTTACTCTAGAAAAGAGGGGAAAAAACAATATGTGTAGCTTGAACGCACTCAACTGGTCTTATAAGAAGATCAAAAGGAAAATCATCTTCCTTCCTGTCCCCCCGCATTTTAAAGTTGGCCAAATTTTCCCCTATCTGCATTATGTGGGCTAATCGCATTAGGTGGAAGTGCATTCTTTAGCATAAAATCTGGCGAAATTTATTATTACATTTAGGCATTATTATTAATATTTAACCCATACTGGACCACTGTCTTGCATAGGACGGCCAAATTAAGTTTCATTAAAAGGAAATAAAAGTAAACAAATAGAATAACTTTTGCAAAACTCCCTTAAAATGTACGTATGTTTCATACACAGGATAAAAAAATGCCCTATTATAATTCATTTCAAGGGGGCTTTAAAAATAACCCTTTAAAATTATGTTTGAGCCGTTATTTAGGATTAAAAATCTATATTTTTCTAAACAGATGTATACATTTGTCCTAATAGATTTATAGTACCTTTTATAGAAATAAAAATATCCATGAAAAAAGTTATATTTTTCATGTATTTTTTTGTATTTTATAGGTGTCCTGTAAACAGGACAACGGTCAATCCCCCCCCCCCATTCGTAGTTCACGTTCCTTCCAACCGATTTTGAACAACGATTATTATTCATTCACTGACATTAGAGTGACATACTGAAGGATTAAGAAATAGATTATTCTGTAATTTTCTATAGATTCTTTTGTATTACTTTAAAAAAGTAAAATGTCACCAGCCTGCTAAATATGGTTTTCTGAGTAAAAAAAGGTCCATTTATGTTCTTTGCAACAGTAAAAGCAGGCGTTACTTTTGTATAAAATAGATAAACATTCTAAATAGAAATTGGCCTGTAGAGTTTCTTTTTTACCTTGGATCCTAGTGGTTACCTTGTGGGCATTTAACGCTGTGACTTCAGATGAATCTTTCCATAGAATTGCACATGCGCTTTTTCTTATAGAAGAAATAATCCCCAGTCTTTTTTTCTAAAGTAGATCAATTACGTCTCTTCTTTATTACTTGACTGAAAATTTTAACTGCTTTTGAAAGATCAATATTTGTAAATTGGCAAGAAAATGTCTATAACAGTTCAAGAGACTTTGAATATATGAATTCGCTTTCTGATGAAGAAATTGATGAGCCTGAAATGGTTGTTATTTTCCCTCAGCCTGATTCAGTTAGTGCTGAAGAGCCTATAGACAATTTTGCCATAAAGTGTAACGTATAAGTATTATGCGGCGAATTTGAAATAGAATGTAACGCAGGCTAGATATTTTATCAAAACGCTGTGAAGAACCTAATTTTGACATAAAAAGCCCAATTGGAAAAAATGTGAATCCCAATTCATGCTTTCACCAAGCTGTATTCCTTTTCATGACGTTCAAATTATTGTAAATTTGGTTTCAGGTAAAACCCCAGCTGACTTTTTTCACGTGATGGCTGAAGGCATGATATCACGTACAGTAGTACAGACTAACCGGTATGCAAAACAAACAAATGATCATTCTTTTAGTGACATTGAAAGTGAATTCAAGGAATTACTAGATGTCTTGTTTTACAGTGGATATATTTTTCCACGTGAAAAAGTGTATTGGGAAAATGCCCCGACACTAGTACAACTTTAGTGAGTTAGACTATGTCTAGGAATCGACACAATGATAACAAACATTATGTCCATTTAGATGACAACTCTAAAATCATTAAAGATGATCGTTACTACGAAATTCAACCACTGTTAGAAAAATTTAATATTGCTTTGAAACAGTTTGGAGTGTTTTCAGAAAATCTAATTATCGATAAAAGAATGGTGCGTTATTTTGGTAAGCATGGTTGCAAGATGTTCATTAAGAATAAAACCGTAAAACTCGGAACAAATTATGGATACTAACATCTTATGATGGACAACCCATGATTATTATTCCTTACTAAAAGATTTAAGAAAAATGCAAGGAACCTCTTTTTCAGTGCGTTGTGGAAAGCTTGCTTTCGATAGAATGAAACCCGAAAGTTTACAGGATATATATGGACAATTTTTTCAGGTACTCTTCATGCGTTACTTGTTCGTTTGAAGGAAAAAGAATTTTGTGCGGCTGGAACTGTACGAGATAATTAAACGGCAAAATGTTCACTTGTACCTTCGAAAACATTGGAGGCTCTTCTGGTGCACTGTTTGATAAAGCAAAAAAAAAAAAAAAAAGCTGCAATACCATTGAAGATAATCGTGTGCTGTCTTTGCTGACAAATATCGAAGAAACAAAAGAGAAAAACAAACTGGAGCGCAGGATGAAAGGAAGCAGGAAGGAAACTGATGCTCCATTTTGTGGACTTCATACAACAAATTCAAAAATGGGTGGATTTATTTAACAGCCACGTAGAAGATTATTTTACATCTATCCAAGGAAGAAACTGGTACTGGCTCCTTTTCTTGAACTGCTTTGAAACAGCTCTCAGCACAGCAAGGAAAATTTCCAAACTGTTTTGTCCTGAGGAAGCGCAGGACATTTTAACATTTCGAAGATCCTTTACCACACGTTATTTAAGCCAAGCAGTACCTAGGAATAATATCAGGCAACGCAGTTTGCTGCAAGACAATAAACAGCTTCTGCATTTCGACAGGGAACCAGTATTGATAAAATAATCCCTAAGGGCACCAGAGATAATGCCAGTTAAAAACATGCAAGAAACATCCAACAACTATTTGCAAATTATGCAATATTGGACTTTGTATTGACTGTTTTTCCAAATTTCATTGCTAATTGCCTCCTGAGGGAGTAAGCAAAATTTTAGTAAAATTTAGTAGTGTATTGGACCGTTGTCTTGTTAATAGGAGAGCCTGTATCTTAATAAAATCAAAACAATATCTGAAAATATTTGTTTTACATGTATTACTAAGTGAAATGCAACACTTCGTGAATTAAACTATATGTTGCTGGCGAACTACAAAAATTTAAAAGCATTTTAGTACATAGATATCTCACTCACAATCGACTTTAATTAACTTTTTTGTATTTTCTGTTCAAAATAACATTTTTTTCCTGCTTTTTACATGTATTACTAAGTGAAATGCAACACTTCGTGAATTAAACTATATGTTGCTGGCGAACTACAAAAATTTAAAAGCATTTTAGTACATAGATATCTCACTCACAATCGACTTTAATTAACTTTTTTGTATTTTCTGTTCAAAATAACATTTTTTTCCTGCCATATTTTTTAATACTTGACGTTTCTAATTTGTAATATTTTCATTTAAATTTTCCAGATTATTTTTTCATGACTTTCATAATTTTCCATATACTCTGAATTTTAACTTACATGTTATGTTATACGAACTTTTCATACAATATTATTTGTTACATTACTTAATTTACATTTGCTATACAATACGTTTGCTATTTATTTGTTACATTACTTAATTTCAGATGCAGTCTCGCACTTTTTTTATTTTTTAACGTTATAGTTTTCAACATATTCTGAATTTCGATTTAGTTCTTATAGTTTCCCATCATGTATAATTACTGTTTATTATATCGTTTAATTTAAATTTTCTTTACTTTTTATTAACTTTACTAGTTTTATATACACACATTCATTTTAACTTATTTGTTTTAAATTCTTTTTATAAAGAATCGTTTGTTTTTCATAACCTCAGTTATTTTACTTTATTTTATACAGAATTTCTAATTTCCTTCACATGTTTAACAATATCTTCCTTACACTGCCCAATATTATTTCTTTTCTAATTTAAGCAAGTTAAGTGTATAACTATTACTTACTTTTTTTATGTTTTTCCTTTCCCTCCTTAGTTTACGTGTATACGAGCCAGTTTCCCTTAGAAAGTCCTCCACGAAGGCATCCCTCCCTTTAGGCAGATAGCCCTCGTGTGCTTTGCCATAATTGAATAACCCAACCCAACCCCTCCTTGGTTTATATTTCATAGTTCTAGTTTAACTTATTAACTGTACTGTTTTTATTTTTGTCTCAGCATTCATAATTCTAATATTTTATTCCATTTTAGACATTAACACAATTTTTAACAATATGAATTGTTTTCATTTACTGCACATTCCGACATTTCCTTATAATTTTCAAAATATACTTACTATATTCTCCAATCATAATTGATCATCTACGTGATTTCATTTGACTTAGTTTTACTCGGAAATTTCCATTCACAAGTTTACAGTTTAATACGATTTATATCTAAATGTAAGTATTTCTTTCCCATATAGTTTTAAGGTCTTCAAAAGTTTCTAACTTCATGTTTAGTTTTAAATCCCGATTACTTTTAATTGGGGCCCACCAGCGGCCGAGCGGCAAAGACGCTGAACACTGGTAGCTCGGTCCGAGGTTCGAATCCCGCGAACGGGCTGGCTGCATGGGCGTTTTCGTGGTTTTCCCCATGTGTAACGTGTATACGAGCCAGTTTCCCTTAGAAAGTCCTTCACGAAGGCATCCCTCCCTTTAGGCAGATAGCCCTCGTGTGCTTTGAATTAATTGAATAACCTATAACCTACTTTTAAGTGTATTTTTAATTTTCCTTTCTGATTTTACAAGCATATTAACTGTTTCATCCATTCATAACGAAATATTTCTTACATCTTCTGATATTTAATAATCATAGTTTAATATTTGAAATGAATCTACACCATTCACACTATTATTTTTTCATATTTTAGATCCTCTGACTATGCTAATTTTATCGTTTTCTACACTAATTGCATCTATATCTATACTCATGGAAAACGTTTAAGGGAAACTAACAATTTTTTACATCACATACACAAAGAAATATTCAAAACCAACTTTCTCAGTACCGTACTCAAATTACCGTTTTTCAAATGTGAATTATTAGTGTTCTATGGCTTTATTTAGTTGCATCTTTTTTAATTTTATTTTAGAATCTTACTTTTAATTCTAACACATCTTTTTAATTGCTTTTTGTTTCAGTTCTAGCGTATAACCTTAATTTGTTTATTCAAATTTCATACAGTACCAACTTAATTCGCTATCCAACCGCAATGTCTTTAACATACATTCTATTTTATAACATTTTCATTTAACATAAGAATTTTTGTTATAATTAAATATTCGGAGTTTTTTAAATTTAGTCTTTTCAAAATAGAACTAATAGTATATTTTCACAAACATGACCTTCTTCCGTTCGAAACACCTCTAAACCCATAACTGATGTGGATTGCAAAAGAGACTTACCATTCGTTGTTCCTTTGCAAACATGTTTCGACATTTCAGGTTTTTAGAACTTCTTACGCAAGTATATCAGTACCATAGGAAAATATATTTGACATTTTTACTCAATTTAAAAGTGATGTACTGTTATAATAAATTTTCAGTTAAATTTATAAAGCAAATAAGCCAATTTGGGGCTAAATATGCATAAACACGTAGATTTAAAATATTTCTTTTTAATCTGATGTAAGACTTGAATTTCATTCATGATATGGATTTTCTATTCATTTATTTGGCCATAAACTATAGAAAATTTTTATTTTGAAAATTCTGCTTTATACGAAATAGAAATAAAAACCGCGATACGCCTGCTGCTTTTAAGAAAAGGAACTTTGATATACTTCTGAAAATGTAAATATTTCTATAGTTTTCTTTCCATAACGTTGGTTTTTATTATTTACTAATTTCAATTCTTCTTTTATTTGCTAATATCTTTTCTTATGAACGAAAGATTGTCGAAAACGGAACACGGTATAACTCTTACGAATGTACATATCTTTTCCAGAATACACACATCACCGATTGAACCGAAGAAAGACACAGGCATTTTACCCCCAATGTACATTATGTTTTTTTTTAATATTTAAACTTTTGGGCATTCCCGAGTATAGACGAAAGCTACATAGATTATAGAGTCATTAGATTTTTTTTTATGCTGGAGACGTGAAAAATGTGCAATGCCGTCGCCGGGACTCGAACATGAACCTCTCGAATACGAGCCGAGTAACCTACCTTTACACTACGAAGGAGGGAAACTAAGGAGGAAAAGGATAAACATAAGAAAAGTAATAGTTATGCATTTAAATTGCTTAAATTAGAAAAGAAATAATATTGGGCAGTGTAAGGAAGATCTTGTTAAACATGTGAAAGAAATTAGAAATTCTGTATAAAATAAAGTAAAATAACTGAGGTTATGAAAAATAAACGATTCTTTATAAAAAGAATTTAAAACAAATAAGTTAAAATGAATGTGTGTATAGAAAACTAGTAAGGTCAATAAAAAGTAAAGATATTTAAAATTAAACGATATAATAAACAGTAGTTATACATGATGGGAAACTATAAGAACTAAATTGAAATTCAGTATGTGTTTAAAACTATAACGTTAAAAAATAAAAAAGTGCGAGACTGCATCTGAAATTAAATAATGTAACAAATAAATAGCTTGTATGGGAAGTTCGTATAACATAACATGTAAGTTAAAATTCAGAGTATATTGAAAATTTTGAAAGTCATGAAAAAATAATCTGGAAAATTTAAATGAAAATATTACAAATTAGAAACGTCAAGTATTAAAAAATATGACAGGAAAAAAATGTTATTTTGAACAGAAAATACAAAAAAGTTAAAAGTTCATGGAAAACTAGAAAGAATAAAAGTATCAATAAAATTAGTAGAATAATAAATTTTAAAAAAATATCATGCAATTTCCTTTCCATGACATGATGAATTGTCATTAGAGGGAAATCCCTTTTATGTAAATTTTTCTCTTATATTGTTTTCAGAGACGCGCACTGAAGGGTTTTCTAAAATAGGTTTTTAAAATACACAATTCACTTCTTCATCAATAGAGGGGAGCATGAGCATAAAATCAAAATTAAGATGCAGAAAATATTCACTTGATACCCGTTGCCAATTTTGAAAAATTAAGTTTAAATGAAAAGCAGGAGGTCTACAACTCAACCAACAGCCTGAAACAACTCGACTCATGATGTCATTGGCTACCCCCTGCTATGATGTCATCGCACATTGCAGCTGTGACGTCATTGACCACGCCCTCAGCTCCGCTGGCGCAGAACTGTCATTCTTATACTACTAGTGAAATTTCATCAAGATAATGCAACAAGTCAGACTTCGAAAAGTATCACTAGCATCCTTAGGGGGGGAGGAAGGAAGACTGATGCAGATATTGCAGATACACCTTTTCAAAGTATTCCTGCAAAATCCCCTGATAGTTCAGCTATGGATTACTGTGACTGATCTATTGAAAAGAGCTCTTTCTATGAGCAAACCCATTGATTGGAAAGTATTGAAGGAGAAATAGATATCAGTATCCCTGGAAATTTTACGAGAGCCCCTCTGTCATGAAAATGCAGAATTACAGTCCAGAAAAGAAGGACATCAGATCGGAATGCTGCCTATATGCAGTAAAGTCATAAATTTCGAACCTCTTTTTTTCACGCGGGAAGCTAAGAAAAAGGGGATAATCTCACTTGGAGTCGTGAGAAAATGTAGGAGTCGTTTAAACATCTAATTTCTCTGCATTCAGTTTTATACAGAGAAAATGAAAATACAAATTGAATTCTTCGAATAAATGCGATTTTGTAGAATGAAAATGTATTGAACGATAAACTGTAAGGCAGATAACACCTACACAGGAAGTGAATGTAGAAAATGGGGAACTTAATTTATTTATGAATTTGAAAGTGAGGATATTATAATACAATTCCGATGTTTTCAAATACTTAAAATTGTTTAGTAGCTAACAAGAAAATCTGGAACTCGTTAAACATTCTTCACAATTCAGGTAAAATTTCATTAATCATATTAAAGAATCTGAATGGGATTTGAACCCAAGATGTTATCTTTCGCTGATGAGAATAGATGTCCACAGTCAATGAGAAGCTGATAGTCAATAAATTCTAATATTTAGTTGAAGAAAAAAACATTTATGTATCCAGATTCTTCAAGCCCTATTGCATACATTAGAAATACTTATTCTTGTAATTAAAGAAACATATATGTAATTTCCTTCTTAACTTTCAATATATATATATTTGAACGATTGTAATTAATAAATCTTTTGTAAGCAGCGCCAAACAGCTGTCAAAATTATATTTTAAAATTATTTAGAAATGCGTTTATAATGGCTTTTATATTTACGAAAGATATTTCCCTCTTTACTCAAGCTCACTGTATTCAAGTCGATAGGACCAATGAATGGTAAGATCGATTTGTTAATTCATTCCTAGTTTCAAATCGGATGAAAGTACTCGCAATGTAAGCTACAATCAGCTATGAAAATTTTAACAAAGAGTTCGTACTTTATCTTCTGAAAACAAAGTATCAGAATCTAAACGTTTCACGTCTTAGAAACATAGAAAATACAAATATCCGTAAATAAAAATATCTTCAAAAAGTAAAATTTAAATTTACAAAAACATAATAATTATAAAATATCGCAAAAATTACATAAAGTAGGGAATAAACTTATTCGGCACAAGCTCGCTAAGCATAAAATAGATTGTGCAGTCAGAAAGCTCTCTTTGTCACAGAAATATACTGTTCATCGGGTTTAAAGTTTATTCAGACTAACACACGAAGTTCAGTGAGTAATATGTATTTTCCTTTGAATGAATCAACTAACCAAAAAAAGGGGGGCTTGAAAATTAGATGCAAATTTAACAAGTGGATTGAACGAGTCCTCCTACAGCCTACCACTGTGTGTAAGCATTTTACTGAATTTCCTTAAGGTATGTAAATATGAGCCCATTTTTTCTAGAAAATTCCAATGCAACTGTCAATTAAACTAATCTATGCATTTTTTGGTTTTAAATCTAATTACGTATCATTTAAAAATTTTCCATTTTTAATAAGTTGTTCGTACGCAGTAATTAAATTTTTTAAAAATAATCCACAATGGGAAGTAGTGAAATCTTTCAAAAGTGGTCTTTCTAAGCTACAACGAATTTAATGCAGACATCTAATATGGAAATACATTTAAAACACGAATTTTTGAGTTTGAAAGGAAATAAAATTAAACTTAGCTATTTTATAGCTTCAAAATTTTACCATAATAAATGGGCTAAAATTTTTGACAAATGATAACAGGTGATATAGCTTGGAAACTCGTAAACTGTAATTAAAAATTAAAATAATTCCAAATAAAACTACAACCAAAATAGCTATGTACTATTATTTTCATACACAAAAATATATTAAAAAGATAATGATATTAAAAAAGTGGTATGTTGAAGAGAACACTGATATTATAAAAAGGGATCTAAAAACGGAAATTGTGTTATAAATGAAATGAGAAGGATATTTTCAAATGGTACCCACTTCGGAATACAATTACTTTTCGAGGATTTGAATGGGAACAAAATTTCTAGGCTGAGATGGAAATGGGCTGAATCGGTACTCAGCCCCACGTAACGGTAGTAGCAATTCACCCGTGCTTGGTAGTTAAACGTCAAAAAGAAAGAGGATGAGGAGGCCTTGAAAGTTAGAGGCAAATTTAGCAAATGGATTGAACGAGCCCTCCTACAGCCTACCACTGCGTGTAAGCATTTTCGTGGATTTCCTTAAGGTAATGTAAATATAAGCCCGTTTCCTTAGAGAATTCTCCATGAAACCATGTCTAGCCAACCGTCATATGCTTTGTCCTAGTCAATTAAATAAGCACACAAAATCATTTTTAAGATGATTATGTAATTAATTTCATGTTAGATGATACGAAGCTTTTAAAAAACTAGGATATTTTCCGTAAACAGTTAGTGCTGTTCAATTGGAATTAGAGCGGATTTATAGCAGTGCTTTTCAGCCCCGTAACTTATATAACTTATATGTATCTATTGCTCAGGGATGGAAAACAAGGAAATTTCTAGACGAAAATAATGCAATAATGAAAGGTTAATACACAAATAAATATAATCATTAAATTCATTTGATAATTATAATTTAATTTGCAATTAGAAGGAGATACACGTTATTAATCATCCAAAAACGTGCATACTAATATTATTACACTGTTTAATAATACATAAAAGAGCACTTCAAAACTTTTCGCTTTCTATATAACTTGTCTCCATTCTGGTACCATGCGCATCCTTGTATACATTATTGACTTACAACTGAAGAATAGAGAAGAACTCTGTAGCTCCATTCAAGTTTTTATTCTTGATATACTGATACTGAATGAAACCTAAAAACACTTTTCTTTTACAATAAATCTCCCCTTATGATCCCTAACGCACCCGTTTATTTTCCCCTCCGCAATTTACATCAATATCCCCTTTTTGACTGCAAATGCAACGCCACCATCAGATTGAACATCTAATAAATACTCTTCGTATTTTAAACATTAATTAAACGACCTCGAAATCGCTCTAAAAATGTGCAATTTTCCTTTGCTAAACATGCAAGATTTTACAGGATTTTTCTTTCATAATATTGTCATATGTTGGATTTATCTTTTAATATTAAATTTGGTTTTGAAACTGATATTCTCTGATTTCCGCATCAACAACGTAATCGAAAGCATTTTAAACTAAATTGCTAAGTTAGAACTTTTAAATTATTAGATAAGGATTCTGAGCTTTCTTATTTATATTTGTTGTATATATTTCTTTAGCCGCATATCTAGATTTCAGTATTATGTATGTCATTTTAGTTACAATTGTGCAATATTTTTTTTGTACAGACTTTATTTTCTGGCAAAGATACTTTCCTGTAGTGCATGTTGAGCAACGCTATCGGTAATGAGACGGCTTAATGACCGATGGCCATTCCCGACAAAGGCATTAAGTTCCGATGTTGTCATTTGAAATAACAAGATAATTTTACAAATTGCACCACAGACTTCTAGATGATACCATGAGTTTCGAGCTACTTCAGTTTTACTTTCTCATTGAGTTCATGGTTACTTGAATATTCAGTTGGATATAAATTTGTAAGTTTGCTATTGATCTGGAAACTGAATTTATGTCCTGCAGATCCTACAAGACAAGTTCGCAAGTTTTCGCTACGTCTTAAAAATTTGCAAACATAGGAAAGAGTTTCAAATAAACTTTTTATTTAATCTGAACTGAACATAAGGCACGACGTGTGCAACAGATGAAACCACCACCTGTGGCTATCCCAATTAAGAACTAACAAACTATTCAATTCAGAGGCGAATAACAAAGTCTAAGACTACACATTCAATAAAAAAAGCTCGATTATTTTACCGGTGCGTAAGTTTAAAGTATCGGCTAGCGAAAGAATGCCAAAGCTGGAAACTATTAATAATCTTTACAACAGAGCTGGCGAGATTTCTAACAGCGTGACATGATTACCACAACCTCTCTCTCTCTAAAATTCAAAACTCACAGCTTAAATACTCTCAAAATTATTTTGCATTCTTGGGAGGAATACGGAAATGCTCAAAACCATCTTTACATTTTAATATCCTTCGATGTCTGATAAACTATTTTCATGTGATATTTCAACAACAGAATTCGTCCATTTATACCTCAAAATTTTCGGAAGCACATATTTCATAAAATTCACAGCTTAACTCCTTATGGTGCGAACTCTACGGTTAAATAAATAGCTTCCAGATTTATTTGGCTCAACATCGAAAGGATACCACCAAATGGGCAAAATCTTGTATCAGTTCTCAAAAGAACACAATTTTCAAACATACGCCGGCACAAATTGCCACTTATAAAGAAGCAGATGATAAATTCAGTATTGTTCATATTGATAATCACAGGCCAGTTTCATATTTCTGAAAGGAAAACTGCTACCTTACCTGCATTGATCGATTCACATGTTCGATCGAAGTTATTCCTTTACCAAATGTGACTGCTGAAACTGTTGCTCGAGAATATTTTATCTCTGGATTTCGCTCTTTGGAATTCCGTACCGTGTAATCACTAATCAAGGCAATCAGTTTAAATCCGAACGTTTTAAAAACATTGGTGTTATTTGTGGATTTAAAGTATGAACAATGGCATATCACCCACAATGCAGTGGAAAAATTGAAAGGATCCGTTGGACTTTAAAGGTTGCAATGGCAGCATATAATTCTACTAAATGGACTCAAACCTTATCAATAGTTTTGTTGGGGCTAAGATCGGCTTTGCGTGGTGATACAAACTACACCACTGCACAGGTGGTGCACGGAAAACCTATGAAGTTACCAGGAACAAAACAGTATCTTGGATACCGAGAGTTTTGCCAAAGAACTGCAGAAACACATGAAACTGTTTAAACCACTAAAAACTCGCCGACATCCTTCTCAGAAAGTTTTTGTCCATAAGGACTTGCATAATTATACACATGTTTTCATAATGAAAAGACACTACAAATATTTTACTGTGACAATCAAAGGCAGGGATGTCAATATATCTGCAGACAGATTAAAACCGCATACTTACTATTAAGAGGTGAACGCTCGTGATCACAAAATGTCAGACAGTGCACAAACATTGCCCAACTAAGATCTTCCTGCACATAAAAAAGCTGAAAAAAAACAATCAAATTCGCTGGGCAGGGATGTTCAGAAAAAAACTACACGCTCTGGTAGATATGAGAGGTTTCCAGCGCGTTACAAAGCTTAATTACATGCTATTCATTATTGTTATTTCATATTAATTTCATTTACTATATATATATATATATTTCCCATTCATATTTGTATACATTGTATGTACACTGAAAATTCTTATTGTTATTGCAAGTTGTAGATTGTATCGTAACTCTGTTGTTACTGGGATAGGAGGGATACAGTAGCTCTCTATCTTTGTTGTAGCGAAGTTTAGTTTTCCTAGAATGGCAACAAGAATAGATAACAACAAAAGTTTGCTGCTTGATGTTTGTAATTCTATACGCTTTTCTTTATTATTGGGACTTGAAATATGTCTAATCTATTTAGGAATTATCATTTAATTTATTACATTATCCATGTATTGATTGTGAGTAGCGTCAATGACAATACGCCGCATTCTGTGTACACAGATCAAGCAAGTTTGCAAAAATCAGTGCGCAATATCTGATGTATGAGGCTTAAAAAGAAAGCCTTTGAGCCCGAACTCATATTTCTGAAAAATATGTGTATAAAGCTGCTTAGCTGAAAATACATGGGATTAAAAATTAGCTACTAAAATACTGTAGACAGACTGTTAAAATATTCATAAAGCTAACTGGCGATGCAGAGTGTTGTATTGTGCATTAGCACGCAAAGGCGTATTGAGTACGCTCCTGTATTTAGCGCAATTTTCATCAAAGAATCAGAAGTCAAAATAACTATAAATCTTTATTTTAACAAGCATAAGAATTTTGCTTAACTTAGGTAAAACACAAATTAAAGTAACAATCTTCACAGACATCAAAACTTGAAGTATTGAAAAAAATAACTTACATAGAATCACAGTCAGTCCTAAAAAGTCGTCAGCTTACCTGTTTAGGCAATAAAAAAGGAGCATACTTTGACACAGTAACCAAAAAGAGAAAAACACTAACTGAATAAGACCTTTTGGCCCATGTACAAGTAGCTAAGGTGAGTATCGAATACGAACTGAATGCAAACACCTTCTCTTTCTCTCGCCAATATATATCTTGATGCACGTTCGCTTTCTATGCTTTTGAGTTTCAGTATGCAAAAATACCTAAATTTATGCTAACACAGAGCTACACTAATGTTTGTGAAAAATGCAACACAAGAAGAAATAGTCGCAAATGAATGAAATTTATTCCACGTATTACTGATAGTAGTACAAATAAAAGATCGAATTTACGAGACAAAAACAAAATGAACGTCGGAAATCAGTGCTTTGTGTGTCCGCCACGCTGAGCAGTGAGAGCCTGTACACATCATGGCATTGAATCATACAGGTTCTGAATCTAATCCTCGGAAATGGCATACCATATGGCTTCAATTTTATGCCAAAACTGAGTCATAGTATGTGCCCCACCGGCTGTACGAGAGATTCGTCGACCGATGAAATCCTAGATATGCTCAATGGGCTACATGTCCGGGGAATAAACAGGCCATGGAAGAAACAAAACCTGTTGTGTCCTAATTAAGGCTTGCGTAGTCTGAGAAACATGTGCAGGAGCATTATCCTACTGAAGTACAGAGCCCGGAATGCGTCAAAGAATAAGGAAGACTTCTGGCTCCACAACTTCCCTTAAGTAGCGATCACTATTGAGATTGCCCGTAATTTGCACTACAATTATACCCAATAGCTCCCCACAACACGATGCCAGGCTTTGTGAGATATGACGCTCGATAACACACTGTGGGAGCAGATGTTCCCCTCTGTAATGTCTGACGTGCACTCTTCCATCACTGTATTCCTGATCGTACCGAGATTTATTGGAGAAAACGACTTGTTTCCACAGAGCACGCCAAGCACTGTGTTGCCGTGCCCACTGAAGCCGAAGTTGTCTATGTTTTCAGCGACAGAGGAATCTTGCGTAGAGGAACCCTTGCACGTAGTTCATACAGCAGTAGACTGCGACGAACCATGGAGCTAGACAACACAACACCTGTAGCCGTGTTCCAGCGCTGTGCTAACACACAAGAGGACACTGTACAATCCGCCATAGGCATGCGGTTGATAAGTATGCCGTTGGGCTATTGTGCCGTTGGGTTATTGCTTACCCCACTGCCAGGAGTTCGCCTTGTGTGGTTCTCATGTGTCGTCCATTTCTTCCAAACACGCATCACTGCTGTGGCAATACGCTGCGTGAGGGCTGCGATTGCTCGATACGAAAGTCCACCTCTCACATACCAAAGATGAGGCTTCGTTCCAACACCTTTAGTTATTAGTTTGGCATCCTCCACTGCTGACGAGTCATATTGAACACTAATTAAATGTTCACCGCAGATAGAGACCGATAAACAGATTTCAACGCAACATTACAGTCCTTTATATACATAGAACAAGAGGCCAGTTTGCATTCCACGCATGCGCAATCGGTTTGTAATTCTAATCACCTGCATGTCTTACCTCATTTTCGAATTTCCAGAATTTCAAAATACTGCTTCCCAGGCCCACAGATGCTCGATTCTTCCAGTGAAAATGTAAAATAGTGAATAGATACCTTGTGGAATTTTAATTTGTAGTAGCTATCCATTTAAGAATTTTATTCATATTTGTTACTTTTCGTTATTTCAAATCATTCCATCCATTAAAAAAATAACACTAAAATTTTGGTAGCTAAATAAATATATATTAGGCAATTAAATTACATATTAAAACAACTGTATCTGTTAAAGGAGAGCTCTTTTGGAGCTCATTTCCGATTGCTGCCAATTTTTTTTCAGCAAATTTGTTTTCTGCAATCCGAAAATTCATATTTATCAATTTTCTGAATTGCCTTTAGCAACTAATTTTAATTGATATCATTCTTTTTGAATGCATAAAATCAAATCTGTTTTATCAAAATCAGGCGAAAACTCAATGCTAGAAACCCTTGCTTTTAAAGACATATAGCAGAATTTTTTTAAAAATCTACACTCGAATAACTGACGATTTCTAAAAATTGATGTCCAGTAAAATGTGTAAATAAAATTGTATTTTAAAAAAGTATTGAATATTTGTAGCTTTTCCTTTGTATATTTCAAAACGGAATTATGTATACTACAAATAACAAATTATTAAAATTCCAGAGATGGTTAACCCATTAACTGTTAAATTTTCATCTGTGCTTAAAGCTTTATTTCAGTATGGGATTTTTTAAACTAATTTATTTGTAAACTCCTAGTTATTAATAAAAATTGAAAAGATTATAAACGGTCGATCGTCACTGTTTCCATAAGACTTCCTGTTACACTGTTCATTTTTTCAAAAATGTTGATTAAATCACAAGTCTATGTATTGTGAATGCCGAAAACACACATTATGTAATTATTTGCCTCAAATAATATGCATCTAAGGCTACATTAAATGAATCGATATTAGGTACATTTTAATTTCTACTATGCTCTACTATTCTACTATTCTTCAAGATAGTATATAGATTCAAGGTATGGAATACATATTCTTCAAGAATCACCTGTTAAATATTACACGTCAAATCCACAATACAGTTATTGTCAGAAAGAGAAGAACTGACAAGACAAATCTTTTTCCTTTGCACACTTTTCTAAGACCTCCAAGCATACTGGAAATATAAGAACTTAAGAGTTAAAAAGGGTTAGAAATTTATAGATGATCTTATGAAGAACAGAAAATATTGACACCGGAAAAACTCGAGGAACTTCGAATTGTGATGTAAATATCAAAAAATACCAAATAAATATCCAAAAAATGTATGAAGAAGAGAGATTGAAAATTTTTGTCTTTCACTTGCACACTTTATTATCTTGCTTATCATTAAAAACGTGCACGAGCATCCAACATAATCTTATACTATTTATTTCTTTCTGAACAGAACTGAAATTTCAAACATAAATTTTTAAACATCTTCACATTCGAAAGATTTTTTAATTTTTATAATTGATTATTTGATTTTTAATTTGATTCGCTTTTTTATATTTCAGCCCAAAGAGCGTAAGCCCAGAAGGGCTATTAATTTCACTTTGGAATTTTGCGTTGAAAACTTTAAATCTCCGTTTCACTTTTCAAATTGTTGCTACCAAATATTATCGCCTTGTGTTATACACTGCTGGCTACCCAAATTGCAACACCAAGAAAGACAAGAGATAATCCAACAAATTTTTTTTGGAGATAACATGTTGACCAACTATCAAATGATTAAATTTATAGACTTCTGTGAAGTGTGGTTCCTTCCAGAATCAGTAGCCAGTGTAGCCGCCATTGTTGGAGATCACCGCTGCCACACTCCTCGGCATTGATTCAAAGAGACTTTGGTTGTATTCTTGGGGTACAGCAGACCAAGCAGCTTCCACACGTTGCCAAAGTTGATCTGTGTGGCAGCTTGGGATGTAACCTGGATCAATCGTTCAGCAACCATGGACCACATGTTTTCTATCGGCGAAACAACCGGACAGCGAACCGGCCAGGAAGCAATTCAATCTGGCAATTGACGAAGAACCCTTGGACAATGCGTGTCACGTGTGGTCGCGCATTATCCTTTAGAAATATGGCTGTGGCCAAGCCCTGAAGGTAAGGAAGGACAACTGGCTCCAATACATCGGAGATGTAACGCTGGCTGTTTAAAGTACCGGCAATGCGTACTAGAGTAGTGCGAAAGTGATATCCAATACCGCCCCATACCACAATACCCGGTGCAGGACCAGTGTGGCGGTGCATAACGCAGCTGTTCAGCATTCTCCCGCCACGGTGTCTCCAGACTCGAATCCGACCATCGTGGTGTTGCAGACAGAAGCGTGACTCGTCAGTAAAGACAATGCCATTCCATTCTGCCGTCCACATCCTTCTTTCATTGCACCATTGGCGGCGGAAACGTTT
Organism: Stegodyphus mimosarum; assembly: GCA_000611955.2. NCBI lineage: Eukaryota > Metazoa > Arthropoda > Arachnida > Araneae > Eresidae > Stegodyphus > Stegodyphus mimosarum. The sequence continues at coordinate 255,566 of KK120044.1, read as the reverse complement.
GTGGTTCTGCGTCAAGGGTAGACGAAGCATTGGACGTCTTGCGGACAGACCACTCTGCTGTAAAAGACGTCGAATGGTACGCGCAGACACTGGACGATGCGTTATAGACTGAATGTGCTGTGATATGGTTCGTGATGTGACTGAGCGATCCGTCACTGCCATGCGCACAATGTTCCTGCCATCACGTGAAGTGGTGCGCTGAGATGGATGCGATCGAACACGTCGGTCTGTCGTACCATCCTGCATCCAACGGTCACATATCCGCATTACAGTTGTTTCGTTTCGTCCAACACGACTACCGATTTCCTTGAAAGATAATCCACACTCTCGGTAGGCCGCTATAATACCTTATTCGCCAAGCTGAGCTGTAAATTATATTTACAGGGATAACATGAATAATACCACACACCAAATTCTTTAGTATCAAAGAAAAATTTCATAGCAGCTAATTGCATTACATTCATTGAGTAATTTATTTTATAGAGACATTAGGTATTTTGGAAGCAGAAGACATGAAAAATGAGCTCCGCTTTCGCCGGGAATCGAAATCTCTGTTACGCGCTGAGCATGCTGACCGGTACACCACGAAGGCATGCGAAGAAGGCTGGAGAAATACCTTATAATTTGTTCACACAACATTTAAAGCTAAAGAAACAAGTCCGCTTTTTCGGATGATATGCTAAAATACACTAAAATTATTTGAAATAATGGTTTATATACAGGTTATGTGGTGACAGGATTTTGAACAAAATCATTTACGTTTATCTGGTAAATAAATTAACATAAAAACATAGTGGCAGCAGACTAAATGTAAAATTCAAATGTATACTGCTCCTTGGTGATTACTAATCTACTAAGTAACTTGAGACCATTGTTGATAAAGAAGCACGTGTACATTTATTTCGTTTCGATTTTAAAATACATGAACATATAAATTAGATTAGTAATTACTAATTTTTTCTTTCTTTAACCTGTGAAAAATTGTTATTGATTATCCAAAAGTAGTTACATTTTTTTATTAGTTTCTTCAAAAATAAGTAACCAAATTGATTTTTACGAGAGATTTACAAAAATATGTAAATGTTCTTGAGAATATATAATAAATATGTAAAGGCAAATCAAGTTTAAGAGAAAATATGTAATTTATTTCTTTTTTTTTTAAAATTTCGAGTGTCATTTACGATAAATCTGAATTTAACTCGGTGCTTTTAAAATTTAAGCAATGCATATAAGTTAAAAAATTTATTAATGCTAGGATTGACTGAAATTGTCAGTTCTTTGTGAAATACTAGTAGCTTATTCAAAATAGAATTTTCTGGTCTTTCGGTAACTGTATAAGTAACTAGTTCCTGTAGTTCAGTCGCAATGAATGATATTACTGTAGAATTTTTTAAAATGATGCTGAAATTATTACCTGTCTTGCATAGTAAATTTGCTTTTGAATTCAGAATTTTTTTATTGCATCCCTAATAATTTTTCCTTTAATAACTTTAGTAAGGAAGAATTTAATCTTTTCAAAATTGCACATTTCTATTCTAAGAAAATTATAGTTGGCAGAAGAAGCTTCCAGCTGGACTTTAATATGAAAGCTTTATTGCTTTTCAAGCAAAAATTCCTTGAAACACTGGCGACAAGCCCTAGACTTGGTTTCTAACTTTGTTGAAAAGTATTGCAAACGATTTTTTTGTATCGCCGTTACAGGGCGTCTCTCTCCTTAAGAAAGAATGTTTAGTTTTGTTCACAACATAGAAGTGAAAAAAGAGCTACAGATGGCTTCCGGGTTTGTTTCAAAATAAATGATTAATTTTGTATATTGTTGAAGTATTGGCTTCTATTAGTGTTATAAGTATGATCAGCTCTCTCTTTCACGAAATAAATGAATAAACATATTTTTATTAATTGTTGTCTTCTGAATTGTCTGCAGAAAGAATCAACTACTATATTTCGGTCATCTTTAATAAGACGTTGATGGTGAGAATCTAATTGTGCGAGATATTGCGGATTATTGCAAAATCAAGAGGCTTCAAGGTCTAGTTCAAGATGCTCTGTAAGCCAGTCGTTGAGTGTTTTTTATTGTAATTAAAAACAAACTAAAGTCTTTGAACCAGGTGCAGGAAAAATGATGTTGGGAAACTTTTAATATCCTGTTAAAACTCACTGATACAAACTTTGGACGCTAGAATTTAATCTTGCAGAAATTTTTAATTACTTTTTTTGCTGTTAATTTGAGAAATAAACTTCTTCGTAATATCTAATGCAAAGTCTTTTAATTTATGCAATTCCTCTGCAAACATCTTTGAAAAAATTTGGCAGTTCCAGTGGCTGTCTGTTGGTAAATGTGTAAAGCCCTTTTAAAATATTTCACATGAAACCAGAAGCCACTTGAAACCATTATATAAAGTGCTGAATTTACACTGAAGCTTAGAAGTATGAATAGTTGGTGTTAGATTGCTTTACTTTTTGTCAGACCTTGCTCTTTTAATTTTTTTGCTCTGAACAGAGCTTAAATTGCGCCGAAGCCCGGTATTTCTTAGTTTTGTGAATAAATCATACTTCTAGACGGAGCGCAGCGGAGTCCTAAGAAAGCTGTGACACTTCTTTTATGTAACTGAACAAAAATTTCAGTAGAAAAAGATGAACTATAAACAACTACTGAACAAAAATTTCAGTAGAAATTTAATCTACCAAAATTTTATATTTAGTAATAATAATATATATATAAAAAAACTGAAAGCTTTGAGATTTTATATTACGCCCAAACGGACTTTTTCTTAAATTTACGGACACATACACGTTTCGAGTGCATTTGGTCTAACGCCACATTATGCTAAAAATATTTAAAAACAACACACCCTTAGAATTCTGATAAGCAGTCTCGCACACTGGAGATAAAAGTGTTTTATTCCCTACAGTGTTATCGCTGCTTGCTTTGAAATTTTGAAAATATGAAATAGATAATAAAACAGATTCCAAAGTCGGGTTTCCAAGTGCCCATGTTCGAGTGGAGGACTATGTTACTCAGAATTTGATGACTCTAGGTACCTTTTTTTTCACAATGCGAGAAACCTACATGCATTCATGTACATTCTTCATTACGTAGTTTCTTTAATATCTGGCGGCAACAATTTGAAAAATGATTCAGGGTTTTGAGACTAATAGCCCTTCTGGGCTAATTAATTATATTAAAAAAAGCTTATTAAATTTTAATTTAGCTTTTCACATTTTATTAAAGCTTAATTTAAACTATTTAATTACTTTGATCATTAATTACTTAATTATTTTAATAATTAATGATTTTATTAGTCATTTTATTTATTTATTTACTCTTGTTGTTCTTTTCTGACGATCTTCCATAGGACTCCGGCACTTCTAATTTTAGAAATTAAGCCCTGGCTCTTAAAATTATTAAATTGTCTATAGGCACTTTTATTAAAATCTACTGACGATATAATTAAATATGCATTATGCTAATATAGGGCAGCGTTTTTTTTTCCTTTTTTCTTAAGTATATAAAGAGATTTTCTAAATAGCCTAGTCTTGAGTTTTTGGGTATAATGTCTAAGCTTTTGATAGAAATATTATTGAAATCGGGAATTTTAAAATGTTCCAGCTCAGCAGCAATATGTAAATAAGAGTTCTGTTGCGAGATATGAGAAAATTATTTAACATCAAACCAGTGATTATTTATTCTTAAACTGAAATTGTTCATGCTTTATATCTATATATTCTAAATTTATTATGTCCCTATATATTCTAAATTCCATGTGAATATTCCCTATATATTCTAAATTTCAAATATATTTTATCCCTATACATTCTAAATTTCCTGTGTTACAAATAAGTGAATAGGTGGAAGTTTTACAGATTGTTTTTTTAATCGCAAGACGGTTTTTTGGAGTTGCCGTGAATATAAACGTTGAAATACTTAGAATTTTTACACGCTTAAATTTCAATAGTGGTAATACGAGCAATAAATTAAAATAAAAGAGACGCTAGCCTTTATGACAATCATAATTTTAGTTGGAAAAACTTTAAATCTCTTAATTTCCTGTGCGTTATGATGTAAAAATTGGAAAACCTTAATAATTCAAGTTTAGTTTTTTTAATTCTTTGCATGTATTGAAAAAACTAGCAAAAGCAGTTACAGCTGCTTACTAGTAGTTAATTTTGTAACAAAAGCGAAGAAGCGCTTAAATAGGACTTTCAGAACATAAATAAAGCACAATTGCTGCTAAGATTATTACAGTAATTAATTAAATTATCATCTTAGGCAATTAAAAATATTGAAATTGAAAAATAAAAAAAAGCTCAATAAACTAGCAATATGAGTTAAAATTGTCATTACAGCGAAATAAAGTGTCGACAGTCTTTAGCTAAGAATGACAGTTTACTGCAAAAGTTAAAATCAAAATTTAAATGAAAAAGACAAAATTAAACTATGACAAATTATGTGTAATAACTGATGCAGCTAATACATCTATTTCTTGCTGAAATCTTCAGAAGAACGTCAAGGAGAAATTGATACTTTATCTGGTATCTGTTACACATATATATGTTTCATTCTCCTTAACTTATTAAATGCTTTTTTAATCAAAATCAAATTTAATATAAAAAATATACGTACGCCTCTGATAAACGTAAGTGACCACCTCTATGCATTTTAAGCGCCAGCATAAATGTAAAAAACCAATTTTGGTCGGTGAGTAAATAAAAATGGCGTTTTATACTCTAAAAGTACTTTAAGAAAAATAATAGGTATGATATAAAGTAATAAATAGTCAAAAATTAGAGTCAAAAATTACAATAAAAATACATAAAGATTTGGCCTAAGAAAATTTTTAATTTTAATTTTCTTCGGTCTGACGCTAAAAGGATACCCCCGTGTCAAGATTAAGATTAGCTTGGTTTCCGTTAAATAGTTCAGAAGGCTTTCTATTGACTACTAGACATCTCAACAAGTTACTAGAGTACTTGATTTCTAATATTTAAAAGAAATAGTACCTGACAAATGTATGGAAAAATGAAAAAGGTAATGAAGGATAGTTAAAACTTTTTCAGGCAGACTATTAATGCGACTAATGAACAGAATACAAGGAGGAAAAGGTAATACAAGGGGCCTGGTAATACAAGGGGAAAAAGTGCAGGATTAATTTACAATTTTTACAAATATACAAGATTTTTATACATACTTAAAATATTGGCTGTCAGCAACCTCCTATTAGGTTTACGATATGGCATCATTTTAAAACTAAATAATTAAATTTAGATTGTGTAGATGATGACAGCTTTTTTATAAATATTTATAGTAAAATAATTGGGAATTTTATTTTAGATTTTGTAATTATTTAAATTTCTTCCTAAATATGTGTAACTTTTGAGGAAAAATTTCTGTTTCTAAGGAATTGATTAAAATTGTATTACCTAAGACATTTTTGGATAATAATAATTAATAATGCTTAAATAATCAATGTTACTTTCACCTGTGTTAGATTTTTTAATCAAGAAAGATATATACTGCTTATTTCATTTAAATTGAAATTATCAATTGAAACAATGTTATTGACATATCTGAATATAAATGAGAATTTCCGGAAGACTTCTGAACAAAGTTACTTTCTAAATTTGTATTCTTTGGCAAAAAGACATAGGATACAAATTTAGGTTTAGTGCCCATGAGTAATATTCTGATATGTAGATGAATTTTATTATTAAACTTAATCTAATTTTAAAATAGTGTGTAAAGATAATCTTTCCTCTTATCAATTTCCGATATATAAAGTGCATCAGGTGAAACAATAGGCAATTCAAACAGATTGTTGTAAGTTTCTTTGAGCGGCAGTTACGTACAAAGATTTTCAAAAACATATCTATCCATATATTTTTTTTATTTCGATACTTTTAACAGTTTAAAGTACTGGAAAGTTGTTATTGATTACTCAACAATAGTTATGTTTTATTAATTCAAAAATTTATTCAAAAATAAGTCAACAAATTAATTTTAGTTTAGGACAAAACATATAATCTTTTTTTTTCCCTTAGCTTCTAGCGCCATTACCAACAAACCTGAATTTCACTGGGTTATTATGAAATTTACGTAGTGTACATAAATTAGAAAATATACTGAAGTCAGTATTAGTTGAAATTTTAAGTTTTTTATGAAATACAACTATTTTATCAGAAATAGTTTTTTCTGGACTTTCGATGATTTTATATGTAACTGTTTCCAATAGTTCAGTCACGAAGATATCACTTTAGACCATTTCACAAATGATACTGAAATTACTTGCTTTGTCTTTAACTTTAGGAAGAATTAATATTCGTCAAAATTGCACATTTTCGTTCTAAGAAAACTGTAGTTTCCAGGTGGACTTTAGTAAGAAATCATCAATATTTTCTTCAATGATTTTTAAGCAAAATTTCTTTGAAACACTGGCTACAAGCCTTAATTTGGTTTCGAGCTTCATTTGTATGGCACCTGATTGCTTTTCTTTTTACCTCCCCTTATTCCTATAGTTGTTTTGCTCTTGAAAATATTGAATTCGCTACAGGTAGTATTATTAAAATCTATTGACTATTTAATTAGATATGTATGAAACCCATATGGGTACAACGTTATATTCTTAAGTATATAAAGGGTTTCTTAGTCTTGAGATTGAGAATAATATCTAAAATTTTGATGAAAATGTTATTGAAAACGTGAATTTTAAAATGTTTCAGCTCAGCAGTAGTATAAAAGTTTTGCAAAGAAATTGGTTTTTAATAGCAAGAATCTACACGTTAAAAAATTGGAAGTTTTATATTCTTGAATTTCAGTAGCGTTAATACGAGCAATAAAGTAAAAATAAAAAGGGCACTATCCTCTCATATAGTCATGGTTTTGGTTGGAAAAACTTTAAAACGTTCAACTTCCCGTTAGTTATAATCTAAAAATTGGAAACTCCTAATAAACTGATAAAAAAAATTAGCAAAACCACTAAAAGTTTTATACTAGTAATTAATTTCACAGCTAAACGAAGTGGGTAAATAGAATTTTCAAAACTTAAATCTGGCATAACTGCTACTATGATTATTATACGATAATTAATTAAAGTAAATTGTAATTTCAAGCAATTTAAAATGTCGAAATTAAAAAGTAAATATAAAATATTAAACTAAGAACATAAACAAAAAAAAATGTCATTACAGCGAAATAAAGTGTCAGCAGCCTTTGTCTAAGTGTCACAGTTTACAGTAAAAATTAAGATGAAAATTTAAACGAATAAACCAAATTAAAATATGAGATTTAATGCGTAAAAATTTATGCAGTTATTATATCCATTTCTTGCTAGAAATCTTTTTCTCTACGAATGTTAGAAAAATATAGGCCAACAGCAAGAATGTTCACTTCAAATATTAAACATTATGAGAAAAAACAGAAAAAGAATGGCCCAAGCTAATCACGTTCATTATAAATTATGAAAGAAAAATCAGAAATTCTCTTTTGAGATTATGGCTTGCAGCTGCTAAACCTAAAAAAAAAGAGCATTTTTCTTACGTTTACATAAAATTTCATCTTTGTGTTAAACTTTGGAATAATTAAATTATTTACAATTCATTTTTAATTGCATAAAAATAATTATATTTTATAATGTTATATGTTACAATACGGTACATATGTTATAAAAACAACACAAAATTTTTAAGAGGCAAAGCATCTTTCTTTTGAAAACATTTGAAGGTGTTATTTGTTACTATGTAAATCATAAAATAAAAGGAAAAGAGATCTTGAAACATTTATCTCTTACAGAACATATAGTCCATTTTAAATTTAATTCCTTTTAGTATAATAAAAACTTGTCTCCATGCACAATATGTTTGTTTGTAGATTTGTAGTAACAATTTGTTTTGTAGTTCACAATGCTTCGATGTAAAATGGTTTTAGATTTAAAAATAATTTGTTGATCAAATGTTTCTAGTTAACTGTGGATATTACTATTTTATTTTAACATTACATATGAAGTATAAAATTCAACCTTTTAACTTCGGTCAAAGAATTTTTAAAATTTTATTTGTGTATTTTTTAATATAATAAATTCCAGAAATTCCAGAATATTAATCTTTCTGTTTATAAACAAGAAAAATATTTAATTTTTGAATAAAATCTAGCTTATGTATATATTTAAAATATTGAAAGCATTGTTAAGTATGGTATATTTTATCTCGCTTCGCTGTCAGAGTATCGACTGAGACGACTACTCATGATGCCACATTCCAAAGTCTAGGCTTTCTTCTGTTAACAGATGGTGTTGCTATAATCCTTTAAGATCAAAATCTTGAGTTTTTGATAAGGAAATGTAAAAGAGAAAAAATTCTAATGAAAATTTATTGCATTTTTAAAATACATCATTTAACTTTGATATTCATTAATCATAAAATAATCAAATCACTATCTATCTATCTATCTATCTATATCTATAACTGTTATCGGAAATTCATAGCAAGAAAACATAGTTATTGCAAATATAATCCTCTAGTGGAAACCGGACTAACTTTTTATTTACCAAAATGAAAACAAGATAAAGTTATTTCACAGGATTTAACATTTTTGTATTTACACATTCATTAAAATTAGTTAAACTGATTTCACTCGTCACAAATAGTACCATACACCACATTCTTTAGCATCAAAGAAAAATTTTATTGTAGCTAATTGCATTACATTCAGTACTAATGCATTAAGTAACTTATTTGCTTACACAACATTTTAAGCTGAAAAAATAAGTTTGATTTTCTCGATGAAATGCTGATATACACTTAAATGATTTGAAGCAGGGGTAGTCAACCTTTTTACACTTACCACCCACTTTGGCAATAAAATTTCTATACCGCCTACCCGATCACAGTAATTTAATATAGAAGTTTTTAAGTGGAGGTTTGGTAAAAAATATATAGTTCAATTTAAGCATTTATTTATACTATAATTTACAATATTAAACTGTTAATAGACAGAAAATTCAGTAAAAGCAGCAAAGCTGTATGAATATACAGAAAACAGGAAAGTAATGAGCAAATGGAAATGGTCAAGTAGAGAATTAAACTTTAAGGGGTGTGAAAATGTCAACATATCCATGCATGTTCTCTTTTCAAAACAAGTCATTATAAACAATATGCTGCAAAAACTGTTTTAATGTAAAAATGGATTTTTTAAAATAAGATCCACAAAAATTTGGACAAAATGGCAAATGTCCAAAGTAATTATAATAAGGAAGAGTGTCGTGTTTTTCTACACTAGCAAATACTTAAAAGTAGATAAATAAATTATTTCTCCAACAAAAAATTAGCAATTAAAAATGACGATTTTTTTCAGTTTAATTTTAAATATAAACCTCATTCCTTTTTCAACCTTAACTGAAGTATAACAATATATATTTACTAATTTAAGAAAACGGAACTTAATTAGAATTTTATGTAACTCTTAAGGATCTTACTTTTAAAAAACCATTTCATTATTATTTATATACTTTATCTTACACTTATTTACAAAGCTAAAACTATAGAAATTTATAGTATAATAAATAGGCAGAGGAAAGCTCTTTTAAAAGACAGCACACATAAGATCATTAAAATTCAATTTTTTCCTTTCAAATATTTATTTAAATTTTTAAAGCAATGATCCCAAGATGAAATTTTTGAGCAGCAGCATCAGTTTTTTATTGAAACTTAAAATATTTAGTGGGAGAAGGGACCTCAGCCGCAGTAATGTAAAATAGCCCAGTCTTCAGATTGAGAGAAATATCTAAACTTTTGACAGACGTATTGAAATCATGAATTTTAAAATGTACTAGGTCAGCAGTAGTATGTAAAAAAAGGTTTTGCTGCGAATTAAGAAAAAACGTTAATGTGAGATCTCTGGTTATTTATTATCTTAAAATAAGAAACGATATGGCACTAGCCACATGTAAAATTTATGGGTATGGATTATTTTAAATTAAGTTACCTATATTTTTTTAGTATAATAAATTTCAGCCAATCGTTTCACAACAGATTTCTCTTTTGAATACTATAATCAACTACTATAATCTATATACGTTTAATAGAATAATCTATCTACGTTTAATACTAGAATCTATCTACGTTTATTCATCATTTGATTTTCTTAATCACTAATTTTTAGTCATCTATAAGTTTGCTCATTTTGTTCAAAGACAGTTAAAAAAGAAACATACAAATAATAAAAACAAATAAATGTGTTAATCCATAAACCTTTATAAAACGAAAAACAAACAAAATAAAAAAAACTACAAACTATTTTAAAACAGCTGTTAATACTAAGTTACGATAGGTAAGAGATTAAATGATACATTTAAAAATTTCTACTTGAAGAAACAGAAATAAAAACAATTTCCCTTCATTTTTTGTATCTTATATACGTATAATTACAGCTGCCAACTTTGAATTAGGAAAAACAGGGAGTTTCCATGCTGCACGGTGATGCCCATCAAAAGAACTCCAAACTGACTTTAAATATTGGCTAAGTTTTCGTATAAAGTTCTACAAAATGCCGACAGTACATTAAAATATTCAGATCAAGTAAATTCAATAAGAAAACTTTTGAAGAAAATCACTAGGGGGTGGGGTAATGAAACTTGCACAACTTAACTTTCATTAATTTAACAAATTAGTTTATTGAAAATTAATTTATTGATTTAAATTTCTAGCCTTGGGAAATACTTTCCCAAGGCTAAAAATTTAAATTGGGAGATTTGCTAACCTACCAAGAGAACCAGGACTCTCATGGAAAAAAACAGGATTCTCTTGGTAAAACAAGAAGTGTTTGCAGTTATGATGCACACATATAGAGATATATACATACACGACATATATATAGAGATAGACAGATAGATAGCTATACTATGCTTACAGATGGTAGATAACAAACAAAGTGGAATTAACTTTTTGGATAACTAAATTATTCAACACCGATATTTTTTAGACAAAATTTAAAATACAGCTAATAGAACACTTTTCATTTTATTACAAAAATTGGAGAGTGAATTTTATTTCGAGTAAGAGAAATAACAGATGAAAATGATTAAAATACTTAGTGATTATCCGGTTGCGCATACAGTACCAATTGTATCACATTGTTCCTATCCAGACAGATGACAATCCATATACGATAATAAGAATCTAAAATAAAATTTGCAAATGTTACTTTCAGAAGGCCATGTAAAAAAAAAAAGATCATATGCTTCGGAGATATATGTATAAAATGATTCAATTAGAATCTGCTATGAACAAACTGATTGATTAATATTTTGCACCCATATACACAGCAGAAACATCATGGTCTTTGTATCCGAGGAGCTTCGCATGATTATAAACTTCATTTGCCGCAGCAGCAACAGGCATAGGTTGTTCTAAATTATGAGCCATTGTCAGGGCTAACTTCATATCGTTATGCGCATATTTCAAAGATGTATTAGCTGAAAATTTTCCAAAACGCATACAAGAACCTTTTTCTAGCACTGCTTCAGAATTTAAGCTTGTCAATGAAAGAAATCGTAAAAAATCTTCCTGAGAAAGTTTCGCTTTTTCTACTAAAGCCATAGCTTCGGACAGCGCTCCATATATTGTCCCACGAAGCATGCTAATAACAAGTTTCATCACTGAACCCTCTGGGATTCCATTCGATAAAAAATAAGCATGAGATCCCATTGCATGAAAACATGTTTCACAGGCTGTAAATAAGGACTTGTCACCTGCAGCTAGTACAAATAAAGTGCCTTCTTCAGCTTCTGTTCTCGAACCGATGATTGGGGCTTCAAGATACTTGCCCTTATAAGACGTTATTGCTCCAGCTACATAGCGAGATGTCTCTGGATCCATAGAAGTCATTTCTACATATCCTTTTCCCTCTACACCACACTTTTCTAGCGCTTCTAATATTCCATTGCCGCCAAATATCAGTACTTTGGCAGCTTCTACATCAGAAACGCAGGAGAATGTTATATCACAAGCTGCAAATACATCACCCGGAGTCACACCTCTTTGTGCACCAGCTTTAACAAAATTTTCCACTTTTTCCGGAGTTCGATTCCAGACTGTTACTTGATGTCCTGAATGTAATAAGTTCTTTACAATTCGTTGTCCAATTTTTCCCAAGCCCAAAAAACCAATTTTTTTATCTGTAGGTTTGATATTCTTTATCTTCAAGGTTTCACTGACACTTTCAAAATCCAGAGGAGGAGTAGGTGGTCGTTCAACATAGCCTGGTCTGTCTAAAATTGAAAAAGACTGACGCAAGAGACAAACATTACCACTGGGAGGAATAGGGGAATGTATTATGTCGGGTGGAGCACTGGCCAAAACTGCAGAATACTCGTCAGCATTATTCAGCCTGCTTCTTTTAGGAGATACAGAAGATTCATCGTCATCAGATTCACGAACTGACGGACGCGTTTTACGTGTTTTCATCACTTTAACCTTTTTGGAAGGTTGAATCACTTTAACCTTTTTGGAAGGTTGAACTTTCTTCCCTATACGCTTTTTTGCATCATTATTAACAATCTGAGGTGACTTGCTTTTAGGAAAATCTTTCTCGACTTCACTATTAGTCTCATCAGCTTTACGTGTTGATGACTTATCTTTCTTAACATTGTTAGTTGTAACAGTTTCAATATTCAGGAGGGGAGTAGGTGGTCGTTCAACATAGCCTGGTCTGTCTAAAATTGAAAAAGACTGACGCAAGAGACAAACATTATCACTTGGAGGAATAGGGGAATGTATTATGTCGGGTGGAGCACTAGCCAAAACTGCAGAATACTCATCAGCATTATTCAGCCTGCTTCTTTTAGGAGATACAGAAGATTCATCGTCATCAGATTCACGAACTGACGGACGCGTTTTACGTGTTTTCATCACTTTAACCTTTTTGGAAGGTTGAATCACTTTAACCTTTTTGGAAGGTTGAACTTTCTTCCCTATACGCTTTTTTGCATCATTATTAACAATCTGAGGTGACTTGCTTTTAGGAAAATCTTTCTCGACTTCACTATTAGTCTCATCAGCTTTACGTGTTGATGACTTATCTTTCTTAGCATTGTTAGTTGTGACAGTTTCAATATTCAGGAGGGGAGTAGGTGGTCGTTCAACATAGCCTGGTCTGTCTAAAATTGAAAAAGACTGACGCAAGAGACAAACATTATCACTGGGAGGAATAGGGGAATGTATTATGTCGGGTGGAGCACTAGCCAAAACTGCAGAATACTCGTCAGCATTATTCAGCCTGCTTCTTTTAGGAGATACAGAAGATTCATCGTCATCAGATTCACGAACTGACGGACGCGTTTTACGTGTTTTCATCACTTTAACCTTTTTGGAAGGTTGAATCACTTTAACCTTTTTGGAAGGTTGAACTTTCTTCCCTATACGCTTTTTTGCATCATTATTAACAATCTGAGGTGACTTGCTTTTAGGAAAATCTTTCTCGACTTCACTATTAGTCTCATCAGCTTTACGTGTTGATAACTTATCTTCCTTAGCATTGTTAGTTGTGACAGTTTCAATATTCAGGAGGGGAGTAGGTGGTCGTTCAACATAGCCTGGTCTGTCTAAAATTGAAACAGACTGATGCAAGCAACAATCATTATCATTGGGGGGGACAGGGAAATCTACCATGTCGGGTGGAACACTAGCCAAAACTGCAGAACACTCATCAGCATTATTCTTCAGCCTGTTTCTTTTAGGAGATACAGAAGATTCATTGTCATCAGATTTACGAACTGACGGACGCGTTTTCGGTTTTTTCATCACTTGAACCTTTCTGGAAAGTTGAACTTTCTTCCCTACAGGCTTTTTCGCATCATTAGGTGACTGAGGTGATTTACTTTTAGGAAAATCTTTTTCGACCTTACAGTTAGCCTCATCAGCTTTATGTGTGGATGACGTCTCCTTCTTAGCATTGCTTTTACTGTAATTTAAAAGATCTTCAACAGCTTTCCGCAGTGCAGCTGAACGTTTTTTACCAGCAGTCTCCAGCATACTGTCTGTATGAGGTGCAATGTTATCATCCATTATCCATGAGAAACTGTCTAAACCGAAAAAGTAAACATAATGTTGATCTTTCTTTGGCTTTCTTGAAGTTTCATTTATTGGAGGTTCAATTATTCTGCCCGGCCATGCTAAGCCTTTCATTTTTGCCCAAACAAGATCGCCTACTTGGAAGCTTTGGGCTGACATTTTGATGTAGTAGACGATGTTTAGTCTTGCTTCAACTGTTAAGAAAATGCTACAAGCTAAAAAAAAAGAAATGATAAAAGCATTAATAAATTTGCATAAAACTTAATCAATTTTCAATGTATTTAGCATAAGATAAGTAAGTTAGCACATATATACATAATTACCATAAATGATTTCTAAGTCATAAAACAGGGTTCGTACATATTTCTGCACATGGAAATTAGGTACTGTTAAAGGCTATCAATGCAGAAAAATTAAGTAAGGGCCTATCAGCAAATGGCGATTTAATAAATTAAAGCAGTTATTTATGCTTCACTTTTATAGTGCCATACTAAGAATAAAATACATCTGTAACAAAAATGCTTTATTATGAAATATAACCTAATACTTAACATAAAACATAATTTAATATTTAACATAATTATAAAATAAATTCGAGATTAAAATAAGCTTTGTAAAATTTACAAAGTAATAACATTAAATTACAAAATTTCCTGAACCATTTATATTTTACTCCTATAATAGTACCACATACTTTAAAGAAGATAAGCGACATATTATTTAAGTTTTACAATCAGTTAATTTTATGTTGATTGTTTAATTGTTGTGTACTTTCTCAGTCTAGAGCTTTAGTAAATAGCAGCTAAATTTTATGTCAAGTGACATAAGTTAAACTGAGAAGTAAAATCATACTCAGCACGATTCGTAACAGTAGCCTGGTTATTGCCACTTCTGCTTACCAGGAAACAGAGACCCACTGATCAGAACAACCTTAAAGCCTAACAGTGGCATGGTTGATCAGTGTTGAACGTTATACTTTATCTGCCTGACCCAGTTAGTTTCATAACTTTGCGTAGAGTTATTGAAGTTGTAACCCAGTTAATATACTGTAAGGTTCCAATAAGTTACTAAATTTGTATTATTTTATGTAGCGACCACACCTAACAAAATGCTTATGTGTCTTTTTAATTTGAAAAATTTCCAGATATTTTAGCTAATTTATATCAATTTCCGTATCTATAGCATTTTACTCACACTAAGAAATTTGTTTCAACAAACAAACCAATATTTCCGATGGTTTCTGTTTCATCTCCTAACTTGTTAATGTTTTAGCAGTTTTTACCTTTGAAGACCCATTTACTTCTCTTTATATAATCAGTTTCTTACTCAATAAGTTTTCTCAGCTTACTAGAATTTGCAGATTTATTCAGATTTCTGTTATTCTAAAAAAATAGCAGTACTTATTTGCAATGTATAGAAGAAACTGCTAATTTGATTTCTTTAGTAATAAGCATTTAGAATAAATATGAAATGATGCCAGAAGTTTTAAAATTTAGTGAAGCACAAGAGCAACAAATCCTAGGAATGGTAAAATTTTTAGAATTTAGGAAAGGCAATGAACAACAGAATTTAGGGCGGGAAAAATTTTAGAATTTAGGAAGGCACAAGGCAGTAGTATTTGCCTAGTGTGAGCTCTGTGTGTGGAGCACTGAGACATATAGAAAAATTCCTTTTCAGCAGATGTCTAAGTGACAAGAACCATTTTGCGATTTTCCATGCTTGTGTCTAGTGAAAAGAGAAAATAAAGGAAATATACATGTCAAGATTGACTTCTAGAAATAAAAGTACGAAATTCAAATAATTATGTTTTCATCGTTCTTCCAAATATTCTCAAAAATAAAAAATTCGTTACAAATATCCAGTAAAATACATCCACTATGTATTAATACCATGAAGATATTTTTCACTTTGTAACATTTTTCTGGAAATAGAGGTCTATAAATGTTGCATTCAAATCCTTTTAAAACTTCTAAGGTTCTAGGTCTAAAATAAAAAAAAATTATTCCTATCACTTTGCAAAAGCAAAAATCTAGATTTTTGAAAAGAAAAAATTCAGAGAAGAAAATTGTAAAGCGAATTTGACAGAGAAAACATACACATGTGAATATTCTGAAACAATTATACAGGAGAAGACTCTTAACAAGAAAAAATATAACAGAAGATATAATTTTTTTAATAATTACAGTAATTCTTTTGTTTTTGCTAAGAAGTATTTCGGAAACTGGGAATTATCTCATTTACTATATTTATTTTTCAGACTGAAAATATTTTCAAGTCGCCAAAATGGAAATTAGTATCACTTTATGACAGGGGAAAATGAAAATATATCATGTTAATCTTAGTTCTTAAATATGATTTCACTGTAACACAACTTTCATGATATTTAGCAATGCTATTTATTACGTTTATAAAAAAAGTGTTGAAAAATTCTCAAATCTGGGAATTAATTTTTTTTTTTATAAATTGATCTTAAAATAACCAAAAAATCAATAAGACGCCAAATTTAGCGCTTTTTAATAAAAGAATTCGTAACATAACAAAAGAAAAGTTGTTTCTGATGTAATATTTTATGAATTCATTTGAAAAAAAGAAATAATATCAAAATGTTTATGTTTCACTTCTTGCCCAGAAACTCGACAGTTTCTGGGTTATCGCACAGTTTGTATTAGAATTAGGAACGAATTCAAGTGATAACCCATCTATACCTATTTGTCAATGAATTGAAAAAAAAAATCCTCCAAAATGCTATTTTCACACTTAAAGGGCCAGTCGTAAAAACAGACAGAAATGCAAGATAAGTAAAATTAAGCCAATTTTGGCTGAAAGTCAAGAGTAATAATAGCTACCCAAAAACCTTTAAGACTTTGAGGACTATAAGAATCTTGCAAAATTTTTTTAAAAAGTTTTATGATAATTTAGGATATGCTAAAACTGTTTTACCAGTTTATAAATTTATTCATTTAAGATGCTTTAATAAACATTTATTCAAAATTTCAATCTGCTAATAAATGCAAATATTCATCCTGTAAGTCAAATCTTTGCTTCTGCGCAGTGCATCGAGTTTTAGCAGCACTATTTTCTGAGTTTTCCATCCTGCACTGGTCTTCGAACAGTGTCCCATGGAACTCTTGACATTCCTGAAGTCAAAATTCGTACGAAAAAAAAAAGGTGCCAAAAGGACCACAAAGCTATATCTCTGTTATTAAATAATGAAGAATATGTATGTATGTAAGCAAGGGCAGTGATACGCATTTTACCATCCAGTGCAATCTCAGTGGGTGAATGAGTGAGTGCCACCTAGGAAGACCACTAACCTGGCCTTAGCCTTACAGTGTGTTACCTTCCTGGCAGAAACCACCTACTCTCTGCTCAACCCTGCCCCGGGAACGCAGCCGAATAGACTGCTAAGAGCCTCATAAAGTCTACATGTAAGCTTGGATGTTGTTCAGAGAAAGAATAACCTGTTAGGAACTACTTAAAAATAATCAAAGAAGCAATCAAAAGATTGTTAAGAATCGCTGCTAGAATAAAACAGAAACTTGTATTAGATAAAGTAAGGAAAGGAGGACCTGCCTGAGAAATTAATTAAAAAAAAGGATTTAAAACAAAAGGTCCTCTAGCGCCGAAACGTAAATAAACGCGTTACTTTCCATGTGCCTGACTCTTATGTAAAACATTAAAAGATTGTGTGTCTGCTATCACTAAGATAACAAATAACTGCATAATTTAGTTCCTCGCGGAAACTTAAACTGGGTTGTTTTACAAACTGAATCATGAATCCACATTTTCTTTCGTATTACTTGCACATAGGATAATACATACATAAGTACAAAACTGAATATTAAAAAAAAAGATACTGAGTACAGAAATATAGAAAGCTGCATACATAACACTTAAATAATGCTAATAACTGCATACGTAACAGTTATCTAAATTCCGCTGCTTGATGTCAAGCCTGAGCCGACAATAGGTGCAAGGTCGTGCGCGATTCAAAAAGACGCCGGGCAATCATTAAAACAGGCAGTTTGACTCGCTGCCTGTCTGAACAGGAAAATTCTTGTCTTATTTGAACGCCCCTCCGGGCGGTAGACTCAGGTAAAACCTGGGAAGCTACTGATTAGAATCTGTAACTAGGCAGTCTCGGCCACGGGTGTTTAAAATTAGTCAGAACTGGAGTCATCGCTGGCGATGGCTTTTTCAGGCTCGGCAGGGACCGTATGGTATTGTCTTGTCCGTTCCGTTGGTTTTGGTGGAGCTATATAGTCAGATATCCATGGTTGTCCGGGGTGAAACACTCCCGTTGATGGAGTTGGCAAATTCATCGAGCCTTTAAACTGCTTAAGGTTACCAGTGCGCTGGGGTCTCAAAACTGCATATTCATATCATCCCTTGGTTCCCCCCTGTGGTAGCCTAAAGTCGACATCTGTATACCATGTCGTAGTGTAAGCAGGCCGGATTGATAGCCCGGTCTGTCTGACAGTGTTTAAGTGACTTCGTTCTTCTGTCCGGGGTTGCCTGTTGACGGCAGATGTTCTTACCATCCCTCCAGAAGAAGGACTTGTAATGTGAGTTGCTGAGTATTCCTGTCGACTCAGCTTAGCTCGTCTGCTCGACCGATAGGTTAGCAGCCTCTTCGATCCCTTTTAGGGGTTGGGACGTTTAACTGTATTAAACCAACCTCGAACTTACCAACTCTGAGTGCCCATTACTCCTAGCACACTGTCTCATTTGACCGAAGCAGGGCAGGAGTTCGTCTCTGGTGTTCTCTTCTGTCTTAGTTGATCGTGCAAATATTTGATGCCGATGCGTATGTAAGGGTATTCGACAAATTGCTTAATCATTATTTTGTGGCTATTGTTGCAAACGTAGTAATTTTGCAATATTTATCTTTTTTGTGATTGCTTACTGTTATTGTTTTTCTACATAAAAAAAGGTAAGTACAGTTACACATTATGTTAAACTTAGGTTATCTTTTTAATTCGGAGAAGCAACGATTTGAGCATAATTACTCAAAAACTGTTTAGCTCTCATGTTTGAACCATTGTCGCATTCTTGGCCGCGTAAATTACCAATATCTAAGCCATTTTTCTCTAAAGTCTTTAAGAAGAACGTTGTTCGCCCTCCACCGGTCGTATCTGTTGTAACACAAAATACTAAAAACCTTTCTTCAATACTCATGTCTGTATTTTCTAAATTAAGGTACCTCATACAAATTGATATCTACTCTTGATGGCTGGTATCAGGGGTACAATCAAGTAAAATAGAAAAATGCTTTGCCTGTTTGACCTTATTTAAAATAATTTGCTTTGTATTATCCCCTAATAAGCTAATTATTTTATTTTGAATTTTACCTCCAAGGTAATGAAGCATATTTTTTCAGTTTAAATTTTATTAATATACACAGACATGATGCGGTCAAATACTGTGATCATTTCTATACACTTTAAAAAAATATTTCTTATATAATTTGTTACTGGAACCACAGAAGGCTCTGAATGACATTCCTTCAATAACATCGCGCCAATGCTTAGTCTTTTTTTTAATAAAGTTTGAAATTCCGAATTAAAAAGTTTATTCTTTCGTAATCGTTCTAAGAAAATCGGATTAACTCTTTCGTTGTTTGGTCAGATTCGACACGAGTACATCTGAAACAATTTACGTCCATTTTTGTCTTTTGGGAAACTGAAACTTGAAACCAAGTTTTGGTAATATCCAGAACCATTTTTTATTAAGGCTTGGACTTGGGATGCCAATAATGGACTTGGACATAATCCGGAATCATCAGGCACAGGCAAATGCGTACCTACTGCAGAAATTGTAGATTTCAATAGTATTTCTTCAGTTTTTTTTTGACCGGCTGCATTGAAGTTAAAGGTAATTCTCGGGTGAAAACACTTTCCGAACTCTTTCTGATTTTATTAAGTTCTGGTAATTTTAGTGGTAGCTGAGACGTTGATGGACAACTAGTGCTAGTAGCATCAGCTTGGGTATTCTTTGGGTTTTGGAAAAACTGAGTAATTTTAAAGTTCTGCTTTATTAACACCTTTTTTTTTTCTTATTACATTCTGATACTCAAACAGTTTTTTTTTCTATTTTTCTTCCGACATCTGTGGAAAAATGAAAACAGAAAAGGTGGAAGTAAAAATAAAAGCAGAAAATAAGTATTATAAGAACTATTGCGCAAAACACTTCTTAGAAACATTCGGAAAGTCACTGCTTGAAATAATTTACTTCTGAAAAAGGAGTATATTTTAAACCATTGCTTGGAAAATATATGAATTATTAGATCAATACCAATAATTAAAGGAGGTGGTGGTACCCCTTTGTTTACTAAAGTAAATAAATCAAATTTAAAGTATGTATTTAAGACGTAATGAAAATAACGAAACATTTTCTTTCGGTTTTCCGTATTACTAAAAATCGAAAAATAGCCAATTTTTTATTTCAGAATACCTTGTATATTTTTCTTTACTCCAAATTTCAAATATATATATATATATTTTTATTCAGTAGTGCTCCGTAAATATGCCAATTCTTTCTTCTCGAAAGATAATAATTTTTAAATTTAATAAACAAATGGTTCATGTAAAAAAAAATTTCGAGTAATTATGCTCAAATCGTCGCTTTTCTGAATTAAAAAACTAACCTAAGTTTAACATACACTGGTGAAATAAACAATTGCCACAAGCACTGATAAACTGCCTTATTTCCACTATCACATCACGCTGCGAGGCCTGTATGGCTATAAAAGGGTATCATATCCCCATTAAATCATTCCCGACACTTCCGCTTTGGATTTGCTTTTAGCTGGTCATATTTTAGCTTCTTGCTTCTGAATTGGATCAACTCGGTAAGTTCTTTCATCTTTGCTCTTTTCAGAGTTAAGATTTTTGTTTGATAATATGTTGGATATTGCCTTGCTTCGAGATCGTTGGGTTCTCGGTTAGTTTAGGCTTAATTATGGATCTAGATTTTGTTAGACACAAAACTGAAATTCAGGATATAATTAATAATGGCACCCCTGAACTTAAATATGTTATGCTACTTAACTTAACCATTCAAAGGAATGCTATTCTAAATGGTAATGTACAAGTCTCTCAGGATATCTTAAACGATATTAATGAAGCGGTTAATACGTTAGAAAAAACCTGTGCAGGTTTCAAAAATGTTGACAACTTAACTGATGAAATTATGACAGGTCTTAATATTATTCCCGATAAAACTCATGCCAAATTGCCAACTGAAAGTCAATCTTCAAAAGGTACCCAACCTATCTCCATAAGTCAGCAAAACAATGCTGAGGATAAGCAAATTCCCAATGATAGCCAAAAACGAAATTGGATCAAACCGCGTAAAACTCATAAACGCAATTTAAGTGATTCCAGTGACACATCGACCACGTCAATTAAAAACAAGTTTGCTGCTTTAAATAATGATGATGATATGGATATTCAGATCATCAGTTCTCAAAATTCTCAAGATAGTCAAAATTCTGAAGGAGATTTCGTTAAGCCTAAAAAGACGGCGAACAGAATCCCGCCTATTATCATCTCTGATGTCTCTGATTGGAAGAAATTACGTGATGAAATTAAGAAAGTTACTTCTAACATAGAATGTAATCTCAAAGGCACGGACATTCATATCAAAGTGAAAAGTACCGATGATTATAGATCTGCAACTAGGTATTTAGATGAACAGACCATTCCTTATCATACCTTTCCTTTACCGATGGAAAAACCTATACGCACTGTTATCAAAAAGCTCCCAGCTCACACCAAACCCGAAGATATAGTTGAGGAGTTAAAAGAAAAAGGTATTCCAATTATTGCTGTTAAGCAATTCACTAAGAAGATCGATGGAGAAATTGTTAAAATGCCAACTTTTCTTGCTGAAGTAGAAAGAAGTATCAATGGCAAGAAAATATACTCGATTACACATATCCTTGATCTAGGAGTAAAAATTGTTACCTTCAAGACTACGCCCGGCCCGACGCAGTGTCATAACTGCCAAAGGTACGGGCATAGTAAAGCACATTGCAAGCACAAGACACGCTGCTTAAAATGTGGAGAAAATCATGCAACCTATACTTGTAAAAAAGACCCGAATATACCAGGAAAGTGTGCCCTCTGCGGTGGCCCGCATGTAAGTTCTTATCGGGGTTGCGATAAACACCCAAATAATATCAAGGAAAAGATCGCTCAACGACAAGCGCGAAGAGAAAGAACAAGTCAAAATTCCAATACGTATAATATTCCAAATGACTTAGAAAATTTCCCTCCGTTGCCTAGCGCACCAAAATCTAGAAGTGAAACCAATAGTAATATACCAGGATCAACCTCAGCCAAACAGGAAGCTCCAAAAGCTGAAAGCAATCCTCTCAACACTAACTCCACCCACAGCTTCATTATGTGGATCAAAAACTTAATTACTATAGGGAAATCGCTTTTACAAAGATTTCTCTCGGCAAAATCAATTCTGGACAAGATTCAGATAGGCTGTGAAGCTTTCGACATAATTTGCAACCTTAATTATGAGTTTTAGACCTTATAATAATGTTGTAAATTGCCATATCACTGCTGCAAGCAGTATTAATATTGCGTATTTTAACGCCAATGGTGTTAAAAACAAAAACACTGAGATCCTTAATTATGCAACTCATCATAACATAGATATCTTTCTGATAAATGAAACTCACCTTCGGGCGAGTGATAAATTTAAAATCCAAGGTTTTAAAATCTACAGGACTGATCGTCACTACAATAGAGGCGGCGGAACTCTTATAATGATCAAAAATTATCTACATTCCAACAGCTATATCCTCACGAGTAATACTAGAATTGAATTCACTGCAGTTATTGTACACTCACGCATTAGTGAACCTGTTTTGTTCATCTCTGTTTATAATCCACCTCGGATCATGCTCAATTCTTCTGATTTAGATATTTTTAACAGCATTACTATTCCCTCTATTATAGCGGGTGATCTGAATGCAAAACACATAAGCTGGAACTCTAGACGTAATAATCAAAATGGTAACTTCCTTTATAATTACTCTCTACTTAATGATATAAAAATTTTCGGCCCTAGTGATCCTACCAGATATGACTATCATGGTTCTGCTGATGTGCTTGATATTACTATCACAAAAAATGTTCAACAAATTCCCTACTTAAGTGTACATAATCAATTAAATTCTGACCATCTTCCTGTTAACTTTACATACCATAGCTTTGAAAAAACTCTTCCATTAAAACATATTACGGACTGGACAAAATTTAACTACTATCTTGAAAAACTACCTGCGCATCCGGTTCTTGCCAATATCTCAAATATTGAAGAACAAATTACAAAAATTAACCACAAAATCAATCAGGCCTTGAATAAAGCTACTTCCTATGAAGAATAT
>KK120044.1:174821-221505 GCA_000611955.2 Stegodyphus mimosarum | reverse complement strand
AAGACATTTTTAATTAATTACATAGCTAATTTCGCTTTTAGTAAGAACTGTTTCGTAAACTGTGTTTTATAGCATTATACCTTGTTTATTTCACAGATTCAGAATATTGTATAATGGAACTTTATAACATATTTTATTTTAATGTTATTTTTTAAATATAATTTCAATATTTTACCATTATTTTAATAAAATTTATTAATGTTACAATGTATTAAAAAAATCGTCGAAAAATTCCCAGATCTCAGGATTAAAAATTTTCTATAAGAACTGATCTTAAAATCGCCAAAATGTTGATAAGTCGCCAAATTTAGAACGTTAAATAAAAAAGTTCACATCACCAAAAGTGAAAAGTTGTTTAAGAGCTTTTCATTAGAAAAAATGAATTTCGAAATGCCTATGTTTCACTTCTTGCTTAAAACCTCGAGTATCCTACTACTTATATTAGATATAAGAACAAGTTATAATACATGAACCTATTCACCCATCCAAAAGATAACCATAAATGTCGGTGAATCACCAAAAATATTCCTCCAAAATGCTAATTCACACTCAAAATGGCAGTCGTAAAAACAGACAGGAATATCAGATTATTAAAATTAAGGACCTTCTGCCGATTGTGGCCGAAATTAAGGACTTTTAAGGACCAAAAATCGATTCAAAAAAACCTAAGGACTTTTAAGGACTCTTAAGGACCGTACGAACCCTGTAATTAATTATAAAAAAACAGATGTTTCTAATGAGAAATAATTAGGTTTAAGAACAATAAATAAATTAATCGCCTATTATACTAAATTTCTTTTTGCTCTTTACGATTGCAAGTGTGTTCCTTTTAAGTTTAAAATAAGAACAATACAATTTGAAAAGTGATTCAGACTTTTAAACTTTTCGACGCAAAATGCCAAAACGAAAATAATAGCCCTTTTGGGCTAACCGCCTTTCGGCTAAAAATCTGAAAGCTTTCAGAATTTAAATTACACCCAAAGGGACGTTTCTTTACGTTTTGTGTGACACCTTTATTTAATAAATATCATGTTCTTCGCATTTAAACCATAAAATTCAATTCAACGGCAATATCAAAAAATAATTTAAAAAGAGCATATGTTTAGAATTTCCGATACACAGTCTTCCGCACTAGAGATAAAAATGTTTTTTTTTTCGTACAGTGCTGCCATTGCTAGCTTTGAAATCGTTGACTTTGTTAATCAAAAACTCATAACTGCTTTGCAAAATACGAAATAGATAATAAAACAAATTCCAAATTTGGGCTTCTAGATGTTCATATTCGAGTGGAGACGTACGTTATCTAAAAATACTACGTACGTTATCTAGGTACCGTTGTTTTATCATCAATGCGAGAAACATATATCCATTTATGCAGATTCTTCATTATTTAATTTCTTTAAATATAATACAGGGCGATAATATTTGGAGGCAACAATTTGAAAAGTGATTCAGACTTTTAAAGTTGGTGATTTCCAAATATATGAAATCTTATATCACTGGTACGAACAACAAATGTTATTCTTAAATGCTGTATTACTGACCCGCCAGCAGCAGAGCAATAAAATCGTTTAGCACTGCTAGTTCGACCTGGGTTCGAATCAAGGACAAGGGTCTGACTGCTTTAGCATTTTCGTGGTTTTTCCCTTATATGACATGGATACGAGCCAGTTTTTCTTAAAATTTCCTCCACGAAAACCGTAAAAAAAGACTTATTTTATTCTAACCTAACTTTCCTTTCTATTTTGATTTCAATTTCCCGCCAGAATGTAAATTTAATGACGTGTATGAAGTGAGTTGGAAACAGTACTTAAACAGCAGTTTTTTAAGAGTTCGCAGTAGTTAGTTCTGAGTTATGCCGCATGGTTGATTTAGCAACCTTGTTAGTTGCATAGTTGTTGCTAGCCATTTCCTTAGATTATATTGATATTCTAGGTTCGGCTTTGCTGTATGCAACGGATTTAACGGTTTAGATAAAAAAAGGAGCCCGTTGTGTAGCCAATCTTACTTTATTGTGATTATACATCTTATTTTCTGTTCAAGTTACTGCAATTCAAGTTTCAAGTTTTTATGCAATAGCTTAAGATGTTTCGCAACCATTCACAATAATATGTTTAATGAATATTTTTCCTACATGAAACTCTATTTTTCGTAATAATTCCTTCGTAATCCTTGGT
The DNA here is from genome assembly GCA_000611955.2 of Stegodyphus mimosarum. Classification (NCBI taxonomy): domain Eukaryota; kingdom Metazoa; phylum Arthropoda; class Arachnida; order Araneae; family Eresidae; genus Stegodyphus; species Stegodyphus mimosarum. The sequence continues at coordinate 219,328 of KK120044.1, read as the reverse complement.
AGAGATCATAATCTATTTCACCAGTGGTTATTCATGCTGTCCTTTTGCTCAAAACCATGTGACGTATCTGGGGCACATCGTAGGACAAGGAATCAGACGGCCGGCTGAGGCAAAGGTTAAAGCAGTAGCTGATGATCCCATTCCGAAAACAAAAACTCAGATAAGGGCGTTTTTAGGTTTAGCAGGTTATTACAGCAGGTATATTCCCATGATGTTTTCAGCTATGGCTTCTCCACTCACGCATGCCTTAAACAGGAAAGCAAAGAAGAGGGAGATTCTTTGGACAAAGGAATGCGAAGACGCATTTAATCAGTTGAAGGAAAAATTAACGAAAGAACCTGTACTACACGCACCAGACTTTACTAGAAAGTTTCTCGTGCAAACCGATGCTTCCGATTTAGGGATGGGCGTAGTATTAACGCAAATGGTTGAGAACAATGCCGAACACCCCATCTTGTACTTAAGCAAGAAGTTTTCAGTGACGAAAGCTAAGTACAGTAGAACTGAAAAGGAATGCGCATGCATAGTTTTTGCTGTTAAAAATGGCATTATTATTTGGACAGCCCAAAATTTATTGGAATGACCGACCACAACCCCTTAGTTTGGTTAAAAACTAATGCAGGCTCTAATCCCAGGCTAATGCGGTGGGCTTTAGCCCTGTAGCCATATAATTTTCAAGTTATTCATCGAGATGGGAAGAACCATAAAAATGCTGACAGTCTAAGCAGGTCTGCAATTTAAAGAAAAAGAAAGACCAAAAAGAAAAAAAAGAACTTCGGCTTTAATTTGTATTTATCTTGTATTCTTTTGTGAAATTTTATGTATTTCATTTGTGTCATTGGCCTTGATGTGATATCATGGTACTTTGTGAATTTGTTTCTTTTATATATGTGTGTAACTAACTCTTTTTCCCAACCAAATATGCTTAAACATTTTGATGAGCAAAATGTTTCTTCGAAGGGGAAAGGAGTTGTAACGTCTCCTTGCTCTAAAAAACACTTGGTTTCCCACCCTCAAAGAAGGGATACAGAACCCTTTTCTCCCCTCGGCCGGAAGAGAGGAGCGGACTGCCCCCTGATCGCAGGTGGGAGTAAAGTAGAGATTGCTATGTGAAAGAGAAGAGAGCGGATGCTGCTTAGCGCGCTCTACTGTAGTGAAAATGTTTTATTTCTTTTAAAATGTAATCTGTACATAGTTGCATAGTAAATATTTAACGTAGAAAAGGTGTTGTTTATTTGAAGAAGATACGACTATGGTACAATGTGAAAGTTATCTGCTTTAGGAAAGATGTCTCCGGTGAGAAGTTTTTGAGATAAACTTGCTCGAGTTCTCGCCAAATATGGGGATGACCATGAAAATCTCACCAACCTTACCCTTTCCCAGTGAGCTCGCAATGAATTACTAGTGTTCAACAGCCTTTTTAGCCACACAGTTACTAGAGGACTTTATTGCAGTCTAGACTGCTTTTGTGAAAGACTATAATTTTTTAATCGACTAATAACACATATAAAATTTTGCTGATAACTGGTTCAACCGTGTATTAAATGTGTATAATTGCTTTACAATATTTTTTATTTAACACATACAATTTTGCATGTGATTGCATTTGTTTATATTATTTAAATCGCACTTTAGAACCTTACCTTTAAGAAAGTATTATTCTTTTCGATTTCTTATTTTCGCATCAGTGCAATGGCTATCTAGAATTAGTTTTAGTTAGTCTAGAACAGAAATTAGTTTTAAATTTCTCTTCATCCCAAATTCAATCTAAAATCAGGTTTGAAATATCTCTTTACAGACAAAGATAAATATCACAAAGAAACTAATCACAGTTCGTTTAGGTACAGTAAAATGTTGAATTTATATCAGATGTGTAGAACTGTTAAAAATATTATCAAGTATTTTCGCTCATGATTGTAACAGAATCTGTCGGATTTTAAAATATGTTATGCTTATTTGAATTGAGTCTACCTATGACACTATCTTTAATGCGAAATTCCTTTATTTATTTTTCTCTTCCTCAGTTATATTTCACACGCACAGAGATCTGCTGGAATTCACTTGGCCATTTAGGTGCACCTAGATTATTGGTTGATGATGCCAACGTTATTGATTTTAACCAACTGGGCCACACTGTTGTAATAAGTAAAGTAATACATCGAACTATTCTCATGTATTTTTGCATTCTTGCCCAGTACTTTTCGACATTACAGTTGAGGAAAAAAAAAGAAGTAAAATTCTCTAGTTGCATCAGTATGCTTTCATAAGTGTATAAGTTTTTCTGTAAAGGGAACCTGAGTAATCAAACCGCGTACGTCACGCGAGCATGCACAGAAGAATACGATAATTACACTCATGTCCATAAATTAAGGATAATGCAAAATCAGGCAAAGGAAGAGTTAGAAGCAAAACAAATTCGACTTATTTGTAAAGTTTATTTATTAAACAAAAGGTAAAGAGCAAAAAAAGATGCTATATGTTTGATAATATTAAAATAACTAACGATTTTTTTCTCCCTGGAGCAAATTACAAAAAAAAACTTATTTAAAAAAATCCAATATTACATGGTTGGTATGATTGTTAATACATTGTATGTCTCCCAGACGATGCAATACAGTCCGTACAACGCCTAGGCATGCTGAGTATCAAATTATCGATCTGATCTTGGGGGATATTACACCACTCAAAAAGCAATGCTCTCCGAAGTTCCGGTAGACATGTAGGAAGAGATTGACTGGCTGCAACTCCTTGGTCAAGTATGTCCCACACGTGCTCTACTGGATTCAAGTCCGGTGAGAATGCTGGCCAGTCCATACGGTTGATATCCTCCAACTGAAGGCATTCGCTTACGATGTTTGCAAGGTGAGGACAGGAGTTGTCTGTCATCCATAAACACAAATTGTGCGCCCATGGCGCCCCGAAACAAACGTACATGTTGTTCCAGAATGACGTCCCGATAGATTTGCCTTGTCATGGTTCCAATTTGAACATGCAGGTCAGTTCTGGAGCCCAGAATAATCCCACCCCAAACGAGCACTCCTGCACCACCGTAACGGTGTCGTTCAATGATGTTTTCTTGGTGGTAACGGGTACCTAGAGCTTTCCATATGAAAGTCCGGCGAGAATCAGACTGCAAGCTAAACCTGGACTTGTCGGAAAACATCACACAAGCCCACTGTTGCGGTGTCCACAATGCATGCTCTCTACTCCAGGCTAACCGCAGGCGACAGTGAGTTGCAGTAAGTGGAACGCATCTGACAGGTCTACGAGCATATAGGACAATCTGCCCTAAGCGTCTGTACACGGTCTGCCTTGAAATTGTTGTACCAGTGGCTGAAGAGAGTTGACAAGACATGTCTGAGGCTGTGCTCCACCTGTTTCTTTTGACAGTAACTGCCAAATACCGGTCCTCATTCGGCGTTGTAAGTCTGGAGTGACCTGTGCTGTAACGTCTATTCACATTACCATCATCTTGGAATCGTTGCCAAAGCCTGAAGATGACACTCTGGGCAATTCCAAGTTCATCTGATACTTCCAGTTGGGCAACGCCCACATTCCAGACGGCTGATAATTCTACCACGTAAAAAATCATCTAAATGCGTCCTTTGTGTCATAACTTTTCGGTTATTGCACTGAAATGCTTATAAAGCGCTTGCGAACAATTTTGCTTCTTTGCCTGTATTCCTTACATATCACTCTCTTACACTCTCGTCATTGTGACGTACCATCGGTGTCATCTGGTTACTTCCTGAAATTTGCATATGATTCTTGAAGATGTGTGTAGTGATTTTACAGGTGACATATTTATTTTAGAGTTCGATTTCCGCGTGACTCCGAATTATCCTTAATTTATGGACATGAGTGTATTTACACTATTCCTTACTTAAAGATGACAGGTACGAGACCCAGTTCGACCAAATTCAAGTGCAGATGAATTATCATCCATCACAGTTTAGCTCACTGCAAGAAATTTTAAATTTTCTGCAGCACGATACGTGAGATATCAATTATGGCTTAGCCGGGATTCAAATCACGGATCTCCAGTGCAAGCTGGACGACAACTTACACTATGAAAATCCACAAGAGGGAATATTATTATTTCTTACGTTCTCCCCCTCCCTTATAAAGAACGATTGGATAAAGGCACCAGGCCTAATAGGTGACCAGACAGTACACATACCAGACAAATCTAGGTGATGACAAATTATCATCCACCAATTTTTTTTGGGGGGGGCGCCACTATAGAAGCTCTTTGAATTTTTAGAGAAGAAAAGTGGAAAATCAATTGTGCCTTCGTCAGAATACGAATCACGGATTTTTAAATTTAGTTGGAAGGGCTGACTACATGCACCATGCTCGGTGGGTTGAAAATTCTTTAAAATATTATTTGCATATTATTCGTTTTGAGATAGTATAGAGATTTTGTTCATCCTCTAAAAGTTGCTTTGCATTTTCTTCATATATTACCACATATTAATTAGCTATTTTTAAATTAGTTGTTCATGCTTCAGAGAAACTAACGAACATCCGAAAGGCTAAGCCCGTATAATACAGAGAGAGTTTCATTTCGGAATTTTTTTTTAGAAAAACGATTCGGTTGCAATTAGCTTTTGAACTGATAAAAATCTGGTAACTGCTGAACTAATTATTGTTGAAGCTATCTGTGATGAAATGGTGGACTAAAGGAGATGACGAAGAAGATGAAATTGCTAATTCAGACTACTATTTCATGTTTTACAAAGTCCTGGAAGTTTTATAAACATATGAATACTGTCTTCAAAATACTGAAATCTAACGAGACATTTTATAGAACTGTAAAAGGTAAAATTTTGCATCGCCTGAAACAAAAGCAACTGCATCGCTTTAAACAAAAGCAACTGCATCGCCTTAAACGAAAGCAACTGCATATTAGAGATGTTCAAGCCACAGGAATCAACTGACATCATGAATTCACTCCTGCAGCCGAAGAAGAAAGTTCTTTAGAAGGTAATACCGGAAATTTATGAAAATAACCGCTGATCACCTTTAACAACCGTCATTGAGCGTGTTATTTTTTCTTTAAAAGCAGCTAATATTGATAAGTTTTTCCAAAGCTGTAGTTGCCATCTTTTAATAAAATACATATATTAAATTAAGGTAAATACAATATATAATTTTTTAAGTTTAAAACGTGATACAAAAGTTATGATTCAGCTTAAAACATAATTGTCATTATACAAGTGGTTGCAATAACTTCAGATTTATACGCCTTTTCTCGTTGGTCTTTAATCGTATAAGTGAGAAAAGACTGTATATGAATCGGTACTGTAACATGAAACTTGCAAAACATTAACACGAAAACAACAGTTACAGCACGTCAAAACTCAAATTCATTCAAAACATTCAGTCAAAAAATAAACTTTCCTTATTCAGTTATTTCTCTTATATTATGACGTAGCCTGAGAAGAAGCCAGGGTGGCATTTCTGGATTTTACATGGTTTGTTATTTACAGAACTATTTATGTTTTATTTTACAAGAAAAGAATCTAACTGACAATTTTCTGTCACAAACGAGAGAGAAAAAGATTTCCTACAGACCTTTTGCAAATCAATCCAAAAGTGTATTTCTACCAGAAACTTAACAGAAAATATTCTTGACATCTCTTAATCCAGCATCATTGACTTTTCGAATTTACGGCTTCTCGTTCGGTGAAAACAAAATAGTTCTTAATGTACACACGCGTTTACGTCCTGTTTTTTATCAGCAAAATTCTTAAGAGGGGTTGTGAGAATACTAAGTAAGGAAGCTTTAGTGGGTAAGGCTTAATTGTTGGATGTCGATTCGCACTATTTATTTTCCTACCGACTTTTCTTTCCCTCTGGAACTCATCCGAAAAGCTGTACAGTTCCCCACACTTCCCTCCCACCTTAGCCTCGTGTAAGAGATGAGGAGGATATTCCTCATATATCTCTCCCTCCTTTCATTCCTTACGTTATTTAGTCTCAACTTTATCTTCAAACGCTCGTAGTTTTTAAACTGTTTTTTATTGCACCGTCCCTTTTCAAAGGTCCCCCCCAGCGCCCTCTTTGAAATAGTTCCGCGCCCGCCTACCCTTGCAACGATATATTAGATGGTCTTGCAATTACTGACTGAAACTACTTACACATTTTGGGGGTTAATTGCATTTGCTTTTCCTCCAGTTATTAAGCAAATCTCTTCATGCAGAACGGAAACAGAATGGTCATGATTAAAGACGTAGATGTCTCAAAGAATTTATAAACCTGCCAAAACATGCGGAAGCTGTAATATACAGTTTTAAAAAATGTTACTTAGGCGTAATGGATACTACTTTATGCGATAATTCACGCTTAAATGTTTGTTTCAAAAGTGATTAGGCATTAAACCCTGTTCTCATTACCCTCTTGCTTTCCAATGCTTTGGATCATTAACGACGCCCTAAGTCTCCTCATCGTCCACATTGCGAAAACTGATAAATCGGACTAGTTCCTGACAAAATGTCCCCAAAACGAGTGACAAAATGTTCCCAAAACAAAATTTGAAGTACCAAGACGACGGTTGGCATCTAAGCAAGTATATAGTGATATACAGAGGCCCAGTCAAATCTGACAGTACGGTTAGGAATTCCTGTTGCACTCGAAGGGATCTTTCTATAAACGACGTTTTAGTCACTATGAAAGTTAATTATTTCCACCATGACAATCACCCACGACACATAGACACCGCTAACGATCAGCCGTATGGGATGCATATAGTTAAGTAATAATAATTCTATCTGATCTCCACGGGCCAACACCTTGGACTGAGCATGGAGATAGTGGGTAAGAAGGAAAGGCCCCTAACCGGCTTTTCCCATACACTGCTTTGAGGCACTGGCGATCCCCGCGTGGTGACCAAAACATTACCATTAAGATCAATGGGTTTTTGACACGATCGGATGTAAATATTTTTTAATTACGTCGTAAATATACAAATGAAAGTACATATTTTCTTTTTCTACAATATTTCAGAGTCCTAACTATCTGAAAAGAATACACTTTTAAACAACATTTCATTCTGAACGGAATTAAATGCTATACTTTAAGCACAGTTTGCTCAGAACGGTTTAATTTGAATGAAATATTTTCACAAGTTTTCGTTAATTACATTAAAAAAAATTAAGGTAATTCGATTGTATTCGGTTAAGGATTACAAAAATTAAGATCAAAGTTTATTGTATTATTAATATTAAAATTATGCATTATTTCTTTTCTATTTATAATGCTTCTTCCTAAAATACTTTTTCAAATATGACATGATTTTTTAGCTTCTTAGGCATCTTTTAAAGTCGAAAAATCTAAGTCAATTTATAATTAATGCTCTATTCGGTCCATTTCAAATTACAGCACCTTTTATTTTAATAGTGAAATATGTTAAATAGTACTTGAGTTTCTTTAACTGTTTCTTAATGGGAATAAAAAAAATTTTTTTTTAATTATTTAAACCTTGTAACTGACTTATTATAAAACGTAAGGGAATAATTTTTTTAATTATACTTCTCAGTTCTTTTTTATCCTTAATTTCAACAATACATATTCTAAAACTGTTCTTTATTACTTCCTTAAGTACGCATCTTATAGAATTTGCTTTACAGTACCTTTTCCCAGATTGCTTTCCGATACGAACAATTCTTTCTTAAATAGTTTTATAAACGCAGTTGTCAACAGGATTTCAATTATGTTTACAATTCAATGTTAAGGTTATTATATATATTTAGATAATATTTATAATCATTATAAATTTAAATACATTCAAAAATTAGATTTCTTCACAGTAACTTTCACAGGAGCTTATGAATAAATAAATCCTTCATTTCAAATATATTTATAAATAATTTAATAAATATTTACGTATTTTGTTAAAGACAGATGCATGCTTTTTGCAAGCATTTGCATAAATACCCACACATATTTCATATTTTTCATTTTCGGCATGTACAAATCTTTAATTTCTGTGCATTCACTATATTTTTCGTGTAAAGTAATTTACAATAATTTTTACATGGGAAATAAGTATAAATATAATATGAATGAAAATTACATGCATTATTTTTAATATCCTCTCAAAAGTCAGTTTTTCTTCGAAATTCCTCCACGATAGCATCTCTTCCTTTAGGCAGACAGCCCTTGCATGCCTTACCCTGTTTAATAAAAACTTAACCTAACCGATGTGCCTAATTACAAATATTTTAACATGCATAATTTTATATTTATATTTAGCCATCAAGTTTCAAACTTTTGACTTGAAACACGTTTTAGGATACATTCATTATCAAATTCAAATCTTCTAGTAAATATATTTTGGCAGAGCACTCAGTACCTCTTTCAGCGATTTTACCCAGTTTAATAATTCTCTGATAACATAACAAGAAATAACTATCCATTTCACTTTAATGCGGTTAAGCATTGTCATCAGATCGCAATCTTGATTGCCTTACTCTGGATAATAGTTTCATTTTTTAAACAGTTAAAGTGAATTTTCATACTGTGAGGTAATCCAGAAGGTAACAATATACAAAGTATATTGATAGCTCCCATGCTGAATACTTATCGATACACGGTGTCAGCATTCAATTAATTGGCTGGTTCTTAATTTCTCTGAGAAATCATTAATCCAGGAGCGAGTTAATTGGGAATCGAAAATTTCGCCACTTTTTAATTACGACACTGAGAGCAAATATTGTAATATGCTCCAGTTAGCCATTATTTGTCTATGAATGAGACCTGCGTACATAAAGAAGCGAGCATGAACCTCGAATTTCCGAGAAAAAAAGACTTGCATGGGAAAAATTTAACAGTCTGGAATCAGTAAGAGGACCATTTATGATCGGACCTCCTTCGGCAGCATACACAGATAATTTTCAAATTTGTAATAAACTGTCTTGATGATGTGGCACGTTCACATGGTCACATCATCTTGACCGCGCATGGTACTTCCGCCGAATTCGCAAATGTATCCATCTTCTGTTCCACACATTTGTGTAAAACTGTACATAATTTTACACAAATGTGTGGTTACAAATCAAGGAAAAGTTAACTTATTGGCATATCTATGTGTATATTTATTAATTTTGAAAAGGATTGCAGCATTTGGTGGTAGTTTTATTTTTTAATTAACCCAAATAAGTAAAAAGTGTAAACCCAATGTGATTATTTTTCAGTTATATAAAAATAAAATGATGAGTTTAAAATGAGCAACTATAAAAAATTTTTAAAAAAAATTAAAGTACATGTTACAATAATATATGGATGACAAAAAAAATTATTTTTTTGAAAACATTTTGGCGTTTGGAACATAAAATAAAAGTTGCGAATACTCTATCAAGGGTATCGAAAGACGTATACAATATTAAAGGTACCGTAAGGTATTTTTCATTCTTTAAGCATAACATTTTTGATAAAATCTATATTTTTGTAGTTCAACGGCTTAGAATTTTATAAAACAAATTCATAATCAAAATCGCTGTTGTTAGTTATCGAAAAATAACCAAGATGTGATTTTTGCGTAAATGTCACTAAATTATACAAATTGCTATTATCCATCACACAATGAATGTTTCTTTTATGTAGAAGTGTCTCGTTTTTCGATTTGTATGGAACTGTCGTGTGTCGAAATACTATCAGAGCACTGTCAATGGAGCTTCTGAATGTAAACAAAAAACACCCCATCTGGAGACCGAATCCTTGGAGCAGTGCTTGACTCTTAGTGCAGCCTTGGCCCTCCTTCCTTTCCTACCTCCATGGGACTAGTATGAGCGCGTGATGATATAAGAGACCTGTTGCTCTGTGGCTTTGCTCCCTCATTCACCTCTACCACTGATCGTTTTAAATCTTCTGCTAATTTCATTTGCTATTCAAAATTTATAATTTATAGCAAAATTTGTAATGAACTACTAAAGTTTTAATGTTACATGCTATTCAGGGAATATTTATATCATATTTGTTTTTCTTTAGACGAAACCGTATAGGGGGGAACGGCTAATGAAGAATAAATGTACTCTACAATTCTAGTTACTCCCTTTACTAGGCGAATAAGAAAAACTAACCTATAAGTTACTATGGAAGATCCTACATTTTATGAAGACAATACATGACATTTTTTTTTGTCAACAATCGCAAGAAAACTACTGAAGAAAAAATTTTAAAACAATAACTTGCCCCAAATTAAATAATTATTAAAAATTATCACGTATTGGAAAAATGTTGGTCTAGGTCCGTTAGCCCATGAGCAGGAAGTTTCCCATGCGTTGCCACTTCTTCCCGACGAGGTGAACCCTCGGAGGGGAAGTTGGAAAACAATGTCGATATCTGCAAGTACTAGCACATTATTCTTTTCAATTGAATTTCGATTCGTGATTGTTAATACGTCTCCTAAAACTTCTTCTTCTTCTCCTCCTCCTCCACCCTCTTTTTTATTTTATTTTTATTTATTTATTTATTTATGGCTGCTGTGTTTTTGGAAATCATAGGAAAAGTTAGGATTTAACAGAACCAAGCAAAAGAACAAACTAGATTAAAATAATAACAATATCAGTTTCAAAGCTAAATGTCCCGGCATTTTCATTCCTTCTTAAAATAACTGTCATTTTCTTAAGATTTTCTATTTTCATACCATTTCTTCGCATATGCATTTTTGTTATAAAATTTTATTCTAGAGTCATTAGGTTATTTCGAAAGCAGGAGAGATGAAAAATGAGCAACGCCTTCGCCGGGACTCAAACCACGGATCTCTGGAATACTGACCACGACACCACCAAGGCATGCGAAGAAGGTGGAAGGGCGACTGGAGATTAAGGGGACTCAATCGCCAAATCCCGGTGCTGGAGAATCATTATCCACCACCTTTTTAGTTCGGACGTCACTTGTAGAGTCATTAGGATTATTTTGAAGCAAGGAAATAGAAGAAATGAAAAATGCCCTCTCCGGGACTCGAATGACGGACCTCTGGAATACGCGCCCAGGCTGCTGACCACTACACTACGAAGGCTTGCGAAACAGGTGGGAGAAGTAGTACCTTATATTATGACGAAACAGGTGGGAGAAGTAGTACCTTATATTATGAAGTGTATAATAATAGAAAATGCTTTTCATTTTTCAGCATAAATATTTTAACAATTTTAAATCTTTGATTTATAGTTTCCTTTACTATTTTTACACATTGCTATATAACATGAGCAATAATAAAAAATTAACTCCTCCTAATAATAATTAGTTTTCATAAATTATAGTTCATATATAAAACAATATTTACTTCTGTGCAATAATAAAATTCCAATTTTCATTCTTCTTAGCATGCACAGCCTCTCGATGGGAGAAGCTGAAGTGATTTGGATGAAGAAGTTCAACTTACACTAGTTTCCAAAAATTAAGGAAAAATCACAAAACTAGCGATAATTCGTTCAAAAATAAGCCAATCCATATAAAAGCTTGTAAATTTCGTTATGATGCTGACATAAGAAATTTGGTGTAGCCAATTCCTAAGAATGACCTCCAGGCACCATTTGCCCGAAGAACTGCGATTGAGACTAGTGGCAGGACAAAAACAGACGGAAACGGGCAGGTGGCTAAATGTGGATCCTTTTGTGGTTCATAGACTTTGGCAACAATTTCTAAATAAAAATTTGTCATCCAGGAGGTTCAGCTAAGAACGTCCAACCGCTACGACAAGAGCCGATGACCGATATTTGTTGTTATGTGCACGAAGGAATTGAACTGCAACCTACACTCAACTCAGATCCTCCTTTGTTGCAGCCACTAGAAAGTTAGTGTTAACGTAAACCCTGCGTAGAAGGCTTCACGAAGGAGGTCTGTACGCGAGGCGACTAGCCATTTGCCTGCAACTCTCGTCACGTCATAGAAGGGAACGTTTGAGTTGGGCACGTCAACATGTCCACTGGATGGCTGATCAACGGAGGACTGTTATCTTTACGGATGAGTCCAGGTTTAGCCTCCAAAGCGATAGTAGGCTTTATTTGATTCGGACAGAACCTCGAACCCGTTATTATCCATCAAACACCCTTGAAATAGATGTATAGATGTATACGGAGGAGGCAGTGTCTGTGTTTGAGGTGGTATCTCTTTGGGTGAAAGTACAGACTTTCATGTATTTCCGGAACCGTGAATGCTCAGGCCTATACTTGAGATGACATCCTTGATGCTTATGCGCCCTTATGCCAGGCAATAGGTGATGATTTCCTACTACAGGACGACAATACTAACTGTATAGGGTTCGCATCGGCGATGATTATCTTCAGCAGCAAACAATTCAGCGGAGCGGCTAGCTCGATCACCAAACCTGAATCCTATCCATCATGTTTGAGATGCTTTAGAAGACGTATAGCTCCTCTCGGTTCTCCTCTTCAGATTCTTGCCAGGCTTGCAACTGCTTTGCAAAAGCAATGGCTCTCACTTCCTGCGGATCTGATAGACAGCATAACTGACAGCATCACACTGTATGTGCCGTATTGCTGCTAGAGGAGATTGCACTCTATATCGAAGACAATTTCCTATACCAACTGACAAGTCAAATTTGATCATTTCGTACATATGCTAATTTCTATAACACCATAATTACGTGGTAATTTCTTTTCATGTTTTTTTTTTACCTTACTATGTGATGCATACTGTGGGTTAATTTCGTTAATTTCTACATGTAACTTTTGAATAATGGTCATTTTATGATTTTTTCTTAATTAATGATAACCATTTAATTACTCGTCGATGCGTAGAGGAATTTTCGGGTGAAAGTTATTTAGTCGACTGGATTTGACTATTTACATTATGGCAAAAGTTACCTACCTAAGGCGATCTTTGCCACTCAATGGCTATCTGTCCAAGGGAAGCGATACCCTAGTGGAAAACATTTTTGAGGAAACTGACTAGTCACATTACACTTGAGTAAAACAACGGAATCTCCATTACAGTCAGCCTGTTCGCCGGGACTTGAATTTGGGTCGAATTACCAGTGTGCAGTGGTTGCACCGTTTTATTTTCGCAAACCAACACTGCCGCGGGATTTGCTTATGGAGTCATCAAATGCAAAATATTATTTTTAGTATTGTGTGTGTTTACTTGTTAATATAGCAAAGCAAGCAAGGTTCATCTGCTTAATGGAAGGGACCTTCGTGGAGGACTTTCCAAGGGAAGCTGACTCTTACTTTGATTACGGATTGCTGTTACAACATTTCAAAGAGCTTTTAGAACTTCATTTTTTCGGATGTCAAAAATTTTAATAGTTATTAATGTAAGTCGTGCTACCATCTGGAAGTATTCTTGGTAAAACAGTAAGTGCTACCAGATGTCATTAAAACATGATTTTTGTGCTATCAATGGGACGACTCCTTCGTTGAGCCATTATTTTCTAGTTATTGACAGGCGCTACCTGCTGACAGTTTAGTATATTACATGAAGTTTGAAGACCGCCATCGTGACTGGGAGAAGATTCACGCTCAAACAAGACTGCTTTAAAAGAAAGTAAAATTTTGTACTTCTCTTCTAATTCATCAATATAACAAAAATATACATATCAGTAAGACGCTAATAGTGTTTCAGTTATTACTGATAACATTTAAAACTGTGTTAAATGAGCATAATTTGGCTATATTAAATAACGATTGCTTACTTTGTTATAACTGAAATCACGGACGTATTACATACCGAGTGCTAGTTGCCTTCAATGAGCCAGACTGCGCTGCTATGAATGGGCTGGTGGTCCAACAATGGAAACTATATCGAGGCTAATATTTTGTAACTTTTTCAAGTTGAAGAATAAAATGTCACTGTATCTGATTTAGCAAAAAGCTATCAGAAGTAATTAAATTTACAATTAGGTAATGATCTCCTTTTCTTCGCTATAAAAATAATTATAATTATTATTATTAATCTAATTTTAATCTAAACCGGAGTATCCTTAATTCGTATGTAGAATGAATATTTTTTTTTAATTATCGTAATATTTTCATTACTTCTTACATAATTTACGCCTATTTGTAGTTTTAAAATTGTATAAATAGAGTACGAAATATTAAGAAACAAGATTCTACGACAGAGACGGAGACAAGGAAAATTAGAAGTTGACACATAGTTCCATACAGCAAGATTGTTTGGGAAAGCATGTGGACAACCAGCAACAGTAGGGACGGCAATCAAAACAGCAGCTTGGCCAGTGAACAAGCCAGTTCGGCCAATATTTTAAGACTCTCATTTGGTTGCAGCAGTGCAGTTTGAGACAAATGATGTTTCTATTGTAGAAGTTCCTGACACAAGCCTAACTGCTTCGACTAATGGACTGTCACATGACACCCAGTCTCCAGGGAGAAAATCTGTTGCAACCACCAGTGGAACAGAATCAGAACCGCTTCCAACTGGTGTATCAACATTCTTTCTTTGAATGAAATCTCTCCAATACCATCTAAATTCTCAGATGGAAACTCAAAAAACAATACTGTATAACAAGTAGCCCATACAAGCAGATTCTTTATGAGGCTTAAAAATAAAAAACAAAAGGAAAAAGAGCCACCGCTGTAAGAAAAGGGGCAACAAGCTTCTGGACCGGAGAAGAGAGTAAGGGCTAAATGTTCACCGACTTTAGTAAATATGCCTATCAATTCCAACGAGAATTCATGGTTGTGTGCTATCTGTTGTGAAGACATGATTCAATATCAAAATGCATAATGTGGATTGATGAGAAGTGTGCTGGTGTCAGAAAGGGGATAAAAATGTGTTATCGCGAAAAATGCAACTGAACTCATCAAGAACGACTAATTGATGCAGTAATTTATGTAAGATTTATAGCTTAATAGCAATAGTAGGCTTATAAGGTATTTCTCAAACCTGCTCTGCATGCCTTCGTGGTGTACTGGTCAGCACACTCGGCGCGTATTCGAGAGGGCCAAGTTTCGAGTCCCGGCGAGAGCATTGCTCATTTCTTCACGTTCCTGCTTCGAAAAAATCCTAATGTCTTTACAGTGGCGCCCGAACTAGAAAAGGTGGTGGATGATGATTCTCTACCACCAGGACCTGGCGAATGTGTTCCCTAATCGCCAGTTGCCCTTTAAAAGGGGGGAGTATATAAGGTACTTATCCCGCCTTCTTAGCATGCCTTCGTGGTGTAATGGCCAGCATATTCGGCGTGTATTCGAGAGATCCGAGGTTCGAGTCCCGGCGAGGGCATTGCTCATTTTTCATATCTCCTGCTTTCAAACAACACTTAATGTCTCTACAGGCTTAATAATTATTCTGTGCTATTTGAAAGTTTTCAAGTTATGGTTATTGTTCTTTTTATATTAGCCCTAACTATAAATTACCCTCAAATTCTCATTTTCATTAAATTGTTTCGAATAAACGAAATTCAATGTTATTTCGTAGATTTTAACATTAGGCCTATTTTATGATTATAAAGAATAAATTAAAATCCAGCTCCTGATTCCTTGTGAATAATGCGAAGCTATCAATACTTCTCAATGTATTTTCAGTGGTATGTGTTGGTTCATAAGCAGAATTTTATATTTAGTAATCATGCTCACATCTTGTTGACTTGCATTAAAATGATACTGTAAAGAAAGTAGTTCCGAGCCCATTCTTAGAAACTCCGCGGTTCTATGAAGACGACAGGTTTCTTTCACTGGACCAGTGGCACTTTTTTTTATTTTTCTAATAGTTACTGAACATTTCATAATTATAACGTCTATTCCTAGATATGCGTAGTATGGAAAGTAATAATTACAATTTAACATGTAAAAATCTGTACAATTGCTAAATTTAACGATTTTAAGGATCATTTTGTAAAAGTGGCCCATCGATAGACCTTCCCCTATATATTTAGACTTCTTTTCTCTTCGTTTTGCATTGCTACTCAGCTTCGAGAATTTAAATTCTGCAAACTTTCTTCCTCGTGTCATTAAAAAGGGAAGTTAATTAAAAAACGAGGCAAGTGAATTAAAAAAGATAAGTTAATGCTATATTCCGTTTACAACTTTATAACTATTTAAAACAGTAAATATATTAAAGTTAGAATATCAATATTTTTTTTAAATTAAAATTTCAGAAGTTTAGAATCTCAAAGTTAAAATTTGAGATTAATCTAGAAAAAGAGTCTTTCAGACGATTTAAAAGGAAATGCTTACTCACATAGCCGAGCCTTACTCACATAGCTTTACTCCAAGTGCGAACTTAGGAATGGAAAAAGTATCGACGTGTAAGTACAGATGGAGAGAGGTCGTAATTGTTGCTATACAAACCTCTCAGTAATTCTGTAGAAGAAACGTTCAGCTATCCTGTAAACGGCCAAGCCACTTAAAACGTATATTTTCAGATTCAGAATGAAACTGACTCAGCAAATCATCGTTGCTGAGTTAATGGAAAGAAGGAGGGGAAACAAATATATCATTCTTTATTAAGAAGAAGCATTATTTCTTGAAATAAGCAACACTGGATTACTGTTGTATTAATTAGGTTTGCAGAAAGATGCTAAAAATCATGAAAATATCCAGGTAGACAGACTAAGGTTATATAAATGGGAAACTATACAGCGTCTCAGCAATAAGCCAGATTCAGTGAACAAAACTATAATAATTTTTCACGTGCAGAGTTGGGTTTGAATTGGATCAGGATCCATGAAGAATCAACAATGTTCTCCCCGAGATTAAAACCACGGATCTTCCATTTGCTGTCCGGACATGCTAACTACTTATACAAAGACAGCATAAGCAAGGTAAGCCTCCCCTATAAAGGACTGGGGAGAGGCACGAGACCCAGTCGACCAAATCCAGATACTGATCAGTTACCGTTCACAACATTTTAATTCGAGCGCCACTGAGACCATTAAGCGTTTTCCCTCTAGGAAACATGAAAAATCAGTTGTGCTTCAGCCGGTACCATGAAAATTTCAGTTAACTGCCAGCGAGATGGCTGCCCAGACGGGATAATGGTTAGTGATGCTGACTACCGTACCAAAGGGCCCGAGTCGAATGCCGGAGAAAGAATGGATATTTAGAGTATATAATGTTTATGCCGCAAGGGGGCACTCAAAATATACGGCGAGCCAAAATCCTCTCGAGAGGTAGGTAGACGGTTTTTTTTTTTTACCCTCTGACTTTCCTGGGGGTGTTCTCTCCCGAAATTTCAAATTGGGCGGAAACTTAACAGACAGCTAGTACCTCAATCACCTATGGTACTACAGAAGTGCTGGCGTAGCTTCTACCTGTACCTGCCAGTGGAATATGCTAAGAACTCACATCAAGACTGGAGGAATGCGATAATTTTTTCACAAGTTCGTATTTTTTTTAATTTATCGCAATTTTTGCTTTGAATACTCTATGTGAGTTTCACGATAAAGAACTTTTCACATACCTCATAACTGAATGCTGCTTAAAAGGATTTTGAACGTATATTAACGTCAAGTAGTATATGGCTAATTTCTACATTTTCAAAACCGGTATTTTTACATTGCATTTGCAATAGCTAGGCAACAACATCATGTATAATTCGATTTTTTTGGGGGGGGAGGGAAGAAGATTTTCATAAGCATTTAGAAACAGGCTACGGCTACTGTAGACAGAATTCTCTGCGAAATTTTCCGATCGCTCGTAGACTAAATTCTATTTCTGGATTCAACCACCCTACCCTTCATTTGCCTTTCTCATTAAAAGCTTATTCTTTTGTTCAGCCTGTAATCTTGGACAAAGGACTGTAAAAGCGGCATCTAAACGCACAAGAATAATGTCTTCAATTAAAAATATTAACAGAACCGTTATTAATTTTTGAAAAAAAAGTTAAAAAGCTGGGAATTGAAGGTGGGATGATAAACGATGATACGCATTTTCTGTTCTTCCCGATGAATAACTATAATTTGAAATCGAAAAGAAATAATTAACTCTAGAAAACAAATTCCTTTGTAGCAGAAATAAATAATACCGTATTACTTCGAATTTACTCCAAGGTAAGATTTTAAAATTGGAAAAAATGATAAAAATAACCACTCTCGAATTTAACCACAGTAGTATGTTAAATCTGGAAAATTTGAAAAACAACAAAAAGGTCAACGGTATCATAATATTATGCGTACGCGTATAGCATAAAGAAAAACCCACGGAGCCCATCTTAATGAAACACAGTTCGGATAATTGAAGCTATACTATACCTTACACAAGACGATTCAGCATTTAAAGTTTTCATACCTTTAACAATAACGTAACACTTTCTAGAACACACGCCATCACTACCAAATGAACAGCGGAACAAAGGAACATTAACATCACATTAAGAAAAAAAAAAGACCCAAGACTTGATTATCTTTCGCTATTCTGTGCAATAAATAATCCTAGGAAAAGAATGCTGCATCCTCATAACAATAATCACGCTTTCAATTACTTTCTTCAGAGCAAGATCTGCGCGTTTTTGGAGTGTTTATGCAACGTTTTCCTGGAAATATGTTCCCATAAATCCTTTTTAATGACTTTTGTCTGTTTATACGTCTTGACATAGAATGCTCGCATCCGTTTTGAGGGTAAGTATTGCTTACCATCTGGCATATTTTTCATCCGATGGTTAGAATATTCTACCGCTTTGACTTGTAGATGTGTGAAAGACACGAAATGCTTTATTTTCTTTCCTTTTTTTAACCATATGTATTTCCTGTTCGCGACTCAACTGTTATCGAAAATCAAAGAACCCCTATCCGAAAAAAATCTCCCTTTCAAAAAAATTAATATATAAATTTGCAAATCCAGAATATATTAGAAATAGTTCTCGTTTCTTTCCTTTTAAAAAAAATATTCATCCTTTCTGTTCAGGAAAATTTTTACATTGCATGTAGAATTTCCTTTTACTCTGTTTTATTTCCCCTCTCTCCGCCAAAATATCTTTAAATGGATTAGATGGAAAAATAATCATGCGCATATACCTCAATAAGAAGAAAAATATTTCACGGCAATATAAGTGCATTTTTATTTTCCCCTGGATGAAAATACTAATTTTTGTTAATCTTTCTCTGGACTGGTTAGAAATTAGCAGAGGCCTGAGTGGCAGGGTGAAAGATTTTGAATCCTTTGAGTAAGGCTAGGTTATTTATGTGTTTTTTACGCCTTCTCGAAAGCGTAGTGTCAGACCACCCCTAGTGTTATACGGTGTAGAGCATTCTCCGTGATGAGCTCCAACATTCTCCGTGATGAGCTGGCTGTATTACTGAACGGTTAGGCTATTCTTGACAAATGCATAAGTGTCGTCCGACCACTTAGGGGTGGGGAAAGAGAGAGAGAAGAGAAATAGAAAAACTACCGTTTTCCTTCTACATCATATATTGTTATTATGAACTTACTTTTCAGCTCTAACTTTTCATTTCTTTATTCTTTAACTATTTCATTTAATATTTTCGACTTTATGTTAATTTATTATTCATTTTTCCTTTTCATTTAATTTTTATGATATTTTAATTCATTATTCCCTTAATTATTATTAACCACTTTGTTTCTGACGACATTCTGTACAATTCCAGCACTAATTTTAGAAATTAAGTCCTGGATGTAGTATTAGAAAACGCTTAGGGCTTTTCGCGCACTGTAGAAAAAAATTCTCTAAAGTTACTAAAAAAACTCACGGAAACTGGGATGCCATGGGTTATTTGAGTAGCAGGTGCATGCTTTGTAACTTTACAAGGATTATGCCTGTTAAGGTTACAGATCTTTTCTTGGTCATATTACAGCAAATAGTTATGTAAGCAGAACATATTTTTCTCATGTAAAATTCCAAGCGCTATATCTATAATGGTTACAGATTATTTGCGTGTAATATTACAGCAAGTAATTACGTAAAAAGAACATGTTTTTTCTCATGCAAAATTTCAAAAGATATATCTGTAACCGTTACAGGTTATTTGTAAAAACAACGTGTTTTTCTCATGTAAAATTCCAACAGATATATCTGCAACCATTACAGATTAGTTGCTTGTATTATTACAGGAAGTAATTATGTGAGTACAACGTACTTTTCTTAAGTAAAATCCCAAACTATGTATCTCTAAAAGTTTTGTTAAAGAAATTATTTGCTTCTAATATCACATTACGTAATTATATATGTAGAATATATTTGTTACAATTGAAATACTAAAGGATATATCTGTAAAGATAATAGATGTTTTGCCTAAAATGATGTTCATTATAATAAAGTATGTTGAATTCAGTATTCAATATGTTTGACAGGACTTTTGTTTTAGGAATAGAAACTTATGCCCGATATAACTGAAAGATCCTTCAAATTATTACCAATCTGAAAATGTTAGGTTAGGTTAGGTTAGGTTAGGTTAGGTTATTCAATTATGGCAAAGCCCACGAGGGCTATCTGCCTAAAGGAAGGGATGCCTTCGTGGAGGACTTTCTAAGGGAAACTGGCTCGTATACACGTTACACATGGGGAAAACCACGAAAACGCCCATGCAGCCAGCCCGTTCGCGAACCTCGGACCGAACTCCAATCTGAAAATGAATTTTGATTGATTTAAATGCTTCAAATTGATATGCTTCTTGATTAGCACTGATATATTGATTCTTAATTGATATATTGATTGGCTGAGATATTCTTCCCCAATCTCCAATCGGTCACGTGATTCCTGCGCACGAAATTGAAACCCTCACCTTTGCTTGTAAGTGTACTCGTAAATCCTTTGCATCCATCGGGCATTTTTCCTTTCAGATTGTTTACGTTACAGTGCGTACTCGCGATAAATAACAGATTTTTTTTGTAAAATAAGCAAATTAAATATTTATAAAACTTTGTAAAGATACGATAATAAAATATTAAACTGACTGTTAAACTGTATATGATGCCTACATAAAACACGAGCTGCCTTTAATCAGTCTGATCATTACAAAAATAGATAGAATTAAATAAAACTGATAAACTTAAGTAAAAGAAGAAAATGTAGGTACAGTTTACCATGAATATATTTTATTGCTTAGAATAAGTTTATAAATTGCAATTAAAAAATCATATGAATACCATATAAAAGAAATAACGATTTTTTTAAAGTTTATTTCATTTAAAAACACAGTCACAAGTCTCAGAAAACCCATACACACAGCATAAAGTTTTTCCCCTCCAAATAGAATGTGTATCGAAAAATATGAAATAAATTACCTGTATTAAAAAATTGTAACACGTCGAAGAAAATAAGCGAAAAGGTTGATTCTGATAATAAAAGCGAATTTGTGAACGTTTTTGAACACATAGATATTTCCTTCCTCTAATTCCAGTTTATTAGAAACTTTATCAGATATGTTTAACACTAGGAATTATTTCTGCTCTAGGGCTCAGCAGCGGCCAAGCGATGAAATCGCAGAACACTGGTTGTTCGACGTGGGTTCAACTCCCAACGAAGGGGTTACCTGTACTGGAATTGTCGGGATTTCCCCATGTTGGGCATTTCTTCTCAAGTCCTCCATGAGAGCACCCGTCAGAAGGCATATAAACCTTGCGTATTTAGCCATAATTCGAATAATCCAGTCCAATCCCAGCTCATCCGATTATTCAGAAGAGGTAAAATGGCGTAGTTACCTTTTCAAAATCACTTTAAATTTTATCGGAAACGTTTGAAGTGGCGATTCTAGAGTAGTAGTCTGGTTCCACTCATCAATTGACGATAAGCCACTCACTTTTGGCGATTCTTTAATCATAACGCCAAATGACTTTTTCCCCATCCAAAACGATAATTTTCCCTGTTTGTGATGTCGATCAACCTAGTCAAGCGCAAGTAGCTACACAAAAGTTCGGCGACCATGTGACCGAAACAGCTACTAATAACTTCAGAAGGCGGGACTTTTATAAGCAGGCACACCAATAAAAACACGACTGTTGTTAAATCCAGCCTCTTTCAACACTCTCAGCCTGTTTAGATTCATATACTTTTACTGCACCGTAATCTGCGATACTTATGAATTTCATTAGTATTAAAGCTTATTTTTAAAACTTATTGCATAATATAACCACTACAGGAGTATTTTTGGAAAGAAGTGACATTTCAAACCTAATACTCTTTTAATTTTTCCCCCGTACATCTTACTTATGAGAAGTTAAAAGAATGAACTCTTGTCGACTTCAATCACAAAATCTCATTCTGGGATGCTAAAGCAACTAACAATTAGCAACAGCGTAGCGCGAATAACGTAAGTTTCTAATTATTAATCGCTTGAACATTTATTAGCTGAGGTGTTCTTTTATTACATTTCTAGAACATAGCTTACCAGTGGCACTAACGTCCGCCGGTAGGTGCTGAAGAGACCTAGAGTACATTACTAGCCCAAGAGGCACTGAAAAGATGTGAAAAATTTGATTTTCTGAACATTTTTTAAATAATCACGAAATCATTCGCTTGATTATACAAACAATACAATCACATGGCTTTAAAAAAAAATCCAAATCACGATGGCCAAAGTGAAGTCTAGCATGCAAAATGAAAATATCATACTATCAGTCTAGTCTATAAGTCTTTAATTACAGTGACTTCCAGTGGGGAAAACAAGTATTTTAAATCAATACAGGTCACCGTATTATAACCGCCTTGAGAAATGTTTTCAGTCTATTTCCAAACTGGGTGATGGGTTTTGATTAATAACTCAAATGCAACAAATACTTAAAACCTTAATGCGTATTCCTTCAATATCTACAAATCACATTTAAAAGACATATATAACGCTATATCTATAGTGGCACTAAGAAAACGGAGAGTCAAATTAGTGTCGGTTCATTCATTCTCTACTCGAGTTCACGCTGATTCTTTTCAAGTTACTGATTCCTTGGCAAGCCACTTCTTCAGACGATAAGCATTGGCATTCGTCAATTAAAACGATTTAAGAGATGTGGGTGTTACTGTTTTCACCTGGTTTATTCCCTAAATTCTAAAATTTAACTGCTTTCTTTAGAGAAATTATTCTGAGTAAAATAATGAATTTCATGCATATACAAAATACATATTTCT
Organism: Stegodyphus mimosarum; assembly: GCA_000611955.2. Taxonomy (NCBI): domain Eukaryota; kingdom Metazoa; phylum Arthropoda; class Arachnida; order Araneae; family Eresidae; genus Stegodyphus; species Stegodyphus mimosarum. The sequence goes on along the minus strand of KK120044.1, from coordinate 196,327 downwards.
GATACTTAAACTGAAAGAGAAACACGTCAAGGTAAAATTTTACATTAAGCAAAAAAGGCAACCTTACTTTCAAAATCCACGTAAAACTAAGACTGCCCTTTTTGCTTAGTTTTAAGAAACTTTATCATTTTATTAATACATAATGGCCATTTTTAGCTTTATTTCGAAAAAAAAATGGAACTACAATTCATGCGCTTCGTTAGAAAGAAAGAGTTAATTAATAGCGAATATGCAGTTTAAAATTAAATGGCTTTTAATAGAAGTACAGTAAACAAATTCTCTCTTAACTCCACACCCATGACTGTATATGACTGCGGAGGTGATCCAAACCCCTTTTTTACTTGGAAATAAGACCCCCCTTTTTTTTTAGCTATAGTTTTGCTCTAAAATTTTATTTGGGCCTTATAGTCGGTATTTTAATAATGAAATTGCAGTAAAAGAGGAAGGCAATAAATTATTCTTTCTTTATAGAACAATTACATCGTTTAAACACTAAACCACACAAGTAATTACCGAATATTTAAACAGCATAACTACTACAAAATTAAAGCAGACACGTCTGGTTCAACAGTTTCAGTTTAGGCATGCATCTCACTATACTGGTTACTGGTATACCTGAAAACATCCTGGTAATAACAGAACCATTAATTTTTCCTCATTTTTCTTTCTTTACCATAGCAAAATATTTTGTTTGTATAGCTTGCTTTTCATTCTAATTAGAAATAAATGAATTCTAATCAGAACTATGATCACCTATATTTTTATCTCTTAAATTTTATCCTGAAATGTAAGGGGGGTATTTTAATCAAGGGTGTTTTGTTTCCGAATAAATTATCGAATTCAGTTAAGTTCTCAAATATACTGATCACTTTCAGAATCGGTCTTCTTGGGAAAATGGTCACCACGCGAAATTTCACTAAAATTATTTTCTATTAGATAACGGAATTAATTTAATCTGAGTCAAATGAATTTATTGTTCCAAGAAAGATTTAAAAGTAATATAACTGAAACATTTCTTTCACACTCAGAAATTATTCAATTTTGCTTTTTCTATATACTCTTCATTTTATAAAATTAATATGTATGTTCATACATTGAAGAAAATACAAATAACATTAAAAAATTAAACATTAATTATATTTTTGTATTATTTCTTATAATGCTATATTATTTATGACCTTTAAATTTAAAGAAAGCACTTATTTGTTATTGCATTTATAATTTTTCTGTGCTTTTTAAATACTTCGAATACATACGTGTCATATGATTAACAGATAACATTCGGTGGAATATTTTAAAAACTTATAAGCATAAACTACGCAAAAGATATCAAATTATATTACACTGAAATCGAAACAAATTCGTTAATTTTTTAATACTTTTCGTACACCTCAAGGTGCACGGCTCGCGCTAAGATAAACATTTATGGGAGAGAGGAAGGAACAACTCGGGTATATTGGAAAACTGGCTGGTTTACACTAGACTGAAAACTGTGAGGATTGCCTCTTTCCAAAAACACAGTTGCTAGACACTTGAGTCAAGTCTGTTTTTCAACCTGTGATTCTAAATATGCAACTTTAGCTTTATTCTTTAAATTTTATTTTAAAGAGAATGAAGAAAAAGTCTTTTTTTAGAGCTCCTTCTATTGTGATTATCAGGTTTTCACAAGTCAATCCATTTAAGGTTCACGCCTAAAATATACTCTAAAATGGGTGTCAAATCTATCTTTATGAAAACTGCAATTAAATCTAGCTTACATCTTAAAAATATAGAGCTCCAAAAAGGATATTTTTGTTTTAACTCTGTTTTTTTTGTAACATTTTTAATGAACGAAATAAATGCTTTTATACTATTCTACTTTACAGTATTCAGAAATGCGGGATGGCATTAGCTATATTTCAACTGATAACCCATAACTGTATTTATCTACTGTAAATTTTCATCGGTTAAATTGAGCATTTGTGTCTGCAATTAATCAACACTTTGCTAATTCAGAACTTAACTGGTGAATCAATATATATATATATGTAGGGTGGCATCGGCTACAATAATCGGATGACGCGGCAAGTTGTGTAAAAGAACTCCTTTTTAGTCCAAAGGGGCAATTTGCCCGGAAGGACTACTAATTTCGTTTTGGCATTTTGCGGAGATTCACTAAAAGCGTTGTTTCACTTTTCAAGTTGTTGCCACCAAATAGTATCACCCTGTATTTTATTTAAAGAAATTAAATAATGCAGAATCTGCATAAATGCATATGTTTCTCGCATTGTGATAAAAACAACGGTACCTAGAGCCATCAAATTTTGAATATTGAACGTTTCCACCCGAATATGGGCGTCTGGAAGTCCAAATTTGAAATTTGGAATTTGTTTTAACATAGAATTTATATTTTGTAAAACTTTAACGAATTTTTGATTTCAAAGCGAGCAATGGCAACGTTGTACAGAAAAAACATTTTTATCTCCAGCGACTGGATACTGTGCATCGGAAATTCTAAAGATATGCTCATTTTAAAATTATTTTTGGATATTGCTCTTGAACTGAATTTTATGGTTTAAGTGCGAAGAACATGATATTTAATAAATAAAGGTAACACACAAAACGTTAAAAAACGTCCCTTTGGACGTAATTTAAAGTCTGAAACCTTTCAGATTTTTCTTTTATTTATTTATTTCGCTTGTTAGATCTCAGATGATTCCGCCATTAAGACAATGACGCGATTGAAAGATGTTTGAATGTAAAAGACGGTTACTTCTTCTCATTTGTAAATAATCTCATCTATTTCCTTCTATGAATGTAATCACTTAGTAATTTATAGAAACTATACATGTTCCCATCAAATTTTCAACATTTTCATAAACTGGATTAGTTACTTCAAGCCCCTAAACAGTAAGTACCGATACTACATACACTGTAAAAAATTTGGTTCGAGGTTTTACCAAATTATGGTACCAAAAAAGTTGCAACCAAAAGATGGTAAAATGTTGTTCCATAATTTGGTACTTTGACTGAACTATTGTTTAGTAATATGTTGTTCCATATTTTGGTGCTTTGACTGAACCATTGTTTGATAATACGTTGAGCCATGAATTGGCATCCATGAATGGAGCATGTTGAACCGCGAATTAGGAATACATTGAACCATAAATTAGAGACATATTGAACCATGATTTGGAAATACGATAGACCGTTAATTATATTTATCATTAATTGTAATTATTTATAAGTATTAATTGTAAGGCGGAAATTACTTGAGAGCACAGGCATAAATAATAATGTAGGTTATATAGCAATATTTATTTTGGAATGTTTCTCTCGGATTACTTTCAAATTATAAGACTTTGCAGATTATGCTTAAGATCTTTCTTCAATAGAATTAATTCTTATTGCATCATAATACTAAGATACATCGCAGATCAGTGGTAATTCTTTTCAATAACAGACAACAGCATTTGTGTATCGCCCTATTTTATATAAATCCTTTCTTACCATATGATAGAGCTTTATATCAATAAATAATTATCAATTTTATTATTACAATTTTTTTAATAAGATTTTAATATGCCGATCAACTCCCGGTGCATGTTCAACTACTGATTCCGTTAGGAACACCTGATTTTACAATATTTAAATCCAAAAGAGAGAGGCATTTTCTCAACATAAAAATAAAATTATACATTGTTTCTAGTATGTAATAATAGATATTTAGTTGATTAAAATTAGATACAAAAAATAAATTATTCCATGCATAATTCGTCCTTTTATTCACATTCCATGGCATTTATAAGCTGATTAAACTGCTCGAGATTCTGACAAATAGTACTTGGAAAATTCTTTTAGTCGAAAACTTTTAAGAACTTCATTTATAGTATAGGTTAAAATGTATTATATAGGTATGTTAAAATGTAACATGCATACCTATGACACAAAGAAAATTTTACAAGGATTCAAACGATATTTTTTATTTGCAGGTTTTATTTTCTTATAGATTAAATGTATCTCTCGATAGCATAAACGTAAAAATATATGATAAAAAACAACACTAAAAAATCATTGCGAAGCATTAAGAACATATTGAAATAATCAGAGACTGAAATAATGCACAGCTGTTACACACGAATATTAATAACTCAAGAAATATTTTGCATTGATTGCTGCATATATATGCACTCAGAAACAAATATAATTATGTCGCATAACTTTAATTTACTTATATAAAGCCACTCTGCTTATCATCTGCTGATACATATTTTAGTAATTAATTTTCTAAATTAAATATTAAGTACTTTGGAATAACTACTGCACAATTATTATATTTATATGGAGATAGGGGATATGAATCAATAAAACTTTGGAAGTTTGAAATTTTGACACCTTTTGAGCTTTCTAACTTGAAACCTCCTACATGAAACAAAGTACTGCTTGAAAATGTACGGCAAACAAATTTTGTGATAGTTCTTTTTCGTAAAATACTACTTATTTTCTCAAATACCGGATCTTCATCATGAAATCCAGAAACAAGACACATTCCTGTTTTATAGAACGATGCCATTTTATTCTACCTTTGCCACTGAATAAAACTCCTCATAACCTGCAAGTAACTGTACAATTTCAGTTGAGTAACTGCTTGTATCAACTATCTTCCCATTTGTAACTACATCACTTTTGCCAATAGATCTTAAACAATCTAAATTATAATAGCATTGCTGTCGCTGATGTCTTTTAGCTAATGTAAGGGGCAAATTTAAATTGTTTTTTGCACTTCGGGCGACACGTTTAAAGTACAAATGTTTTGCCTCAAAATGAATAGACCAGGAAGACGTCTGTGGACCAAATTCGAGAATAAGTTCAGGATAATGTACAAGAAAATAAAATTTAGGTTTACGTTTAATAGTAAGAAACAGCTCTTTGAAACAACTGTTGATTATCTACAATAGTTACAATTTCTTTTATCAATAAAAAAAGATGCCGTGCAGGTTCAGATTCAAGGATGTTTGGGCCAATAAGTATTGGCAAAAATCTCAAAAAGCACCACACGCGTGCAGCAGTCGTTTTAATACCCATCTGAAAGTTCTCTAAAATTTCCATAGGACGGTTAGCAGTATCATGGAAACCAAATTTGGAATTTTTAATTTTATAGTTTAATTATGACAGCGCTATGTACCCGTTGAGTATCTAGTGATTTATGATTAACCCCAGTTCAAATGGAACAACCCCCTCAAGCAAACCCTGCATTGCATCAGGTGATAACATAATACTACAATGAAAATTCTTTAAGCAATTAAAAGGGCAGTTACCTTTATGCCATAAACAGAGGCATACTTTTTGTCAATTTTCACCAAAGACAAATGATGATTATACAAATCTTTTGCTAGTCGTAAAAATTTAGAACTTGTAAAATGATTCTGCACTTCATCTTTTGTTGCTATACAACAACGTACATTTCCAGAAAAATTAGTAACATAGCCACCTATCTGATGAGAAGCTAAGTTATCACCCACTATAGAAACAATTCCACCCTTAACTTTATCGGGTATACCAGACAGAGTTATCTTAGCAGTTTGTAATATTTTCAGATCATCTATCAGAGGTTCTAGAACACTGTCAAAACCAAAATGTTTTATATCTGAGGATTTACATAAAACAGCTAATTGTATGTCTTTAACAGATGAATGATATTTAAATGGGATATTACACAAGGTAAAATAAAATGCAGCTGGTTCATGTTTTCCTTGATTATCTCTTAATGGTTTAAAACACATAAAGTCATCAAAAGAAAGTATAATTTGTACATTAGGAAAATTCTGAAAAAGAGGCTTGTTCTTAAAAATAGCTCCATCGTGTATAACCGACAAAATGTTTATAACATTTTATTTGCTAGAAATGATATGATCCAAAACTTCACCGTTTTTACTTGAAGGGTTTCTATAACAGGTGCATACCTGTTAACTTTGATACTCGCCTATCAGCCTTTAACATATACTGTACAGGTTCAACAAAATTAAAATTTTCCTTCAGAAAATTGTTTTATAGATGCTGTGACTTCATTATCCTAAATACATGATATCAATCTCTCATTTCATAATCATTGAACAACTTCAAAACACTATTACACTGCTCGACATTGAAAATGCAACACCAGGAAGGAGTGGTCAGAAATTTATGCAAATTTTAGAGTAGACGCATGTAACTGAGTTACGCGAATGATGTGAAATGCGAAGCTCTCCGACGCACGCGAAGTAAGATATAAGGGAAGAACGTGCAGAATGGGCAATATTCGTGTCGTTATTTCTGCCAGACGAATTATCGAACAAAGCTGTTTTTTGTCCCGGAGGATACGTGTAATAGGAGAGAATGCCAGGCCGCCGTCAACGAAGGCACTTAAAGCAGATAGACGAGTTTACGATGGGTATGGTGATCGGACTGAGAAGGGCGGGTTGGTCCGCACGTCAAATCGCAGCTGATACCCACATGGATGCGAGTACACATGGTGCATCCGCTATTGCGAACATGATTGGAACAAGGGAATGTGGGAAGAAAGAGGGGTGCAGGTGCAGCCAGAGTGACGTCAGCCCGCGTGGATCGACGCATCCGCCGACAAGCTGTGGCGGTCCAGCAAGTCACTTGTACCGCGATTCTGCAGCATGTGTAAGATACCCTAGATGTTCCCGTGTCGACGAGAACCGTTTCCCGTTGATTGGTTGAACGTGCCTGCACTCACGGCGTCCATTACGACTGCCATTGACCCCACAGCATAGACGCCGTTTAGAATGGGGCCGGACTGGAGCGATGTGAATGACAGAATGGCGAAACGTCATGTTCTGAGATAAGTCACGCTTCTGTTTATCCAGTGACAGTCGCCGTATACGTGTGTGGCGTCGACGTGGAGACAGATCTAATCCGGCAGTAACTGTGGAACGCTCTGCCGCGCGACAACGTGGCATAATGGTTTGGGGCGCTATTGCCTACGATTCCAGGTCACCTCTAGTTCGTATTCAGGGCACTATGACGGCCCAACGATACTTGGACATTTTGGCAATCCCCTACCTTCAGGGGCTGCCTAATGCAATTTTTCAGCAGGATAACGCCCGACCACACAGCGCTGGCATCTGCCAACATGCTCTGCAAGGTATACAGATGCTTCCCCGGCCACCGTACTCTCCTGAGCCATCTCTCAGGACACCATACGCACTCTTATTAGACGTGTGCCTAGATGTGTTTCTTCGTGCATCGCTGTCCGCGGTGGTCCTGCATCCTACTGAGCTGACGCCGTTCTCGCTCTGTATTCTGACTATCATTTTGAAATAAAGATCACTTATTGCTGCTTGCTGTCTCTGTCTTTTTTCCAAATTTCATCACTTTCTGACCACTCCTTCTTGGTGCTGCATTTTCAATGTTGAGCAGTGTATCATTTACATTGTTTGTATCGTTTTTCAAAGTTTCGACTCTAGACTGCTTAGTTAGTAAAATAGTTTCATTTTGGAGCTCATTTATATCATTTATCAATTCCAAGATGGTTGACAGAGGTTATAAAAACTTTTCCTGCATTTTCAAAATAAACAATACAATATTTCTATTGCAGTCACTTATTTGCATGAAATTTTCTTTACATATTTCAGCAGGTTAGAGATGCTAGCATGTGGCAACTCTGATATACTTGCATTTTCAAACTGTGTAAATAACTCAGGCTTAAAATCATTCAATGCATAACAAGAGTGATGCCTTGACAAATGCGATTTAAAAGATGAAAAATTTTTGAATGTATTCCAGCAATTATTTAAGGGACATGAAAAAATATAATGTTCTTTAAAATGCGAAATAAATGTACATTTAAAATATGACTTGAATCAACAAACTTATATGTTAATTTGGAGTTTACGCTTTTAGTTTTAAACTCTTTCTGTCGATACAAATGCTTTTTAAATGCTGAAAACCTTTGAAGTGCTGCAGGACAGTTATTCAAGTCACAAAAATAAAGAAAATTTGGGTCATATCTATGAAAGGTTGTAACATGTGATAAATACAAACGAACATAATAAAAAATTTTATCACAATGGGTACAAAGAAACATGCTGGCAATATAAAGTTAATAAAGATTAGAAGATAAAACTATCACAACTGTAGCATTTAATATATTCCACTTTGGTAATGCAAAATAAATATATTACTCTTTTTGTACATATATTAAAATGGAGATGAAATGCATTCTGAAATTAAAACCTGATAAAAGTAGGCTTGAAATTAAAATTTTTGAATTTTGCACAGAAAATCTATAAAAACATGAAAACGAAATATTCTACTTTAATGACATCTTTTGATGAAGATTCATAACTTTACTAGGTATTTTACCACCGATTTAAAAAAATAATGCTGTAAAAATTTAAGAGTACAAGATATTTCTTTTGGATAGCTTATATTCATAGTGTAGTAATAACATAGCAATAACGCAACAGCCGAAGTAAAATCTCTTGGGACACTTTAAGTTTCATTTTCTGCAACTACATAGAAGTAAGAGGAAGAAGCAATATGTCCAACTGAAAGAATTTTAGGAGAAACTGATTGCAGCGTTTTTTCAGCATCAGCGGTTTTTTTTTGGAACCTAAGAAAAGAAAAAAGAAAGAAAGAAGGAAAAAGAGAAAAAAGAAAAAGAAAGTAAAAATTGGGGGGAGATCAAATTCAATAACATTTATAAATAACGGACTTTTTAATAACAAAAACTTTTATTGCCAGAATAGGTCATATAACATTCTTACAAGATGGAGTGCCTCTGCACATTACAAATCCTGCCCAGTATCTTCTGTAATCGACACGTGAAAATGTCCACGACCTGAATTGCTCTAACATGCACGAATAGCCAAGGTCTCTACATGTTAAACCTTATGACTTTTGACTATGGCTATTTTAAATTACAGGTATAAAGAGGTCAGCCGACATTCCTGGGCCATGTTGAAACAATTTATTTCCCATCATGTGACGTGGAACTATAGCTGACTTTCTTCTATGAAGGCCCTCTACTGGTATGACAACCACCATACTGAGCATATATAATCTTAGTGGTAGTGTGAACTTTACTGCATCACATTACGAATTCCTGACATAACTGAAGCACTACCTGTCAATGAAATATATAATTATTCTGGGAATAAAATCTGGCAGTTTAACAACAACCACACTGCAACGGTAACCAAGCTGTAGAATTTTTTTTTTTTTTCAATTTCCATTAAATTTTCCTGATATTCTGAAGGTATATTTTCAATTTCCATTAAATTTTCCTGATATTTAAATCTGGGTATAACCAGAATTAAAAGTTAAGATTACATAAACATTACACAGTACATAAATTTTTTAATAACTTTGCTAATGAAATGTATTTACTGACTGCCCTTTGTACAAACACAGTTTTAAAAACTGACAAATCCCTTGATATTACTTATTAAAAATTAAAACTTTGTTAGAAATGTTTTCATACGCCAGTTGAGTTACATGCCATTTGGGATTTATCGTTTAATGTTCCTGTGTCAATAATGACTTAGAATAGCGAATGAAACGAGAAAGAATTCCGTTACGAATAACGGAAAATCCGAACAGCAGAGGACGAGTCGATACGGTTTTAGACTACAGAATGAAATGGGTTGGGAAACTAGGTTTAGAATATTAATCTTTAATTTTTACGGGTTATACGAAAAGAAAATTAAATTAAAATTTTGGCATGAGCTTATCAAATATCTAATCAGTTATTTATAAAAATGATTGGTAATTTTACTTTAAGCTAAAATACAGAAAATACTTTCACTGAAAACGATTAAGGCACTTAAATACACATGATTTTCTCTTTATACCATAAACAGCTAATGAAACTAACTGCATTCAGCTTACTGAAATGTGTTTCTTCGTCCCTGTAACTCTCCGTTAAATGTTAATACCATATCCGTTAAATATACGCTGCCAATCACTCTCAATCAAACTCACTTTCAGATTACACACGATGCACTTGATTGGCACACAGAACTTAAAACTTCGGCATTTGAATCCTGATTATGATAAGATGCTTTTAGAAGTTCAGAATCTATTTGTAATCCCGCAAGATTATAATTTGATTATCAATCATTTAGGAGCATCATTCCATTTTTGAGCTGGACAGGATTGCCTCAATACTCATCTGTTTCACATCAGACATTACTATTTATTATTAAAAGATCGAATGATGAAAGTACTAAATGCATTTAAAATTCGAATTTAGTACCTTCATCAGTACCTTTCAATTTTACTTGCATATTTGGATCGCGTATAGCCAAAAGATCCAGTCTTTAAATCGGGTGTCACTGTATGGCCCGTTATACATTTCGCACCCGCAAACATGAAAAATGAGTTATAACTTCCCAATTCGAACCACGGATCTTCCATTTACAGCTGGAAGTGATAACCACTTACACCAGAAACGCACACACGGAGGAATGTGACAGTTCCTTGCATGCCACTAGTTACACATTTTTTCTCGTTACGATAGCATATTTTTAATCACATTAATGACAGAATATATCTACTGTATACATACATGGACTTTTAAAAGGTCAAACACAATTCACATAACTAGAGAATATAAATTCAAACTCAATAAATTAGTAAGATTAAATTTAATTTACAAACATAAACTTCAGCGACCATTCTCCATTTTGTACTCACATTCTAATCTTGGTATTTACTAAGTTTGAACTCGATATTCTAGTTACGGATAATTTCAAAAAATTCTGCGGACATTTAACACTTCTTTTATACTGAAGATAAATTTATTACATAAAAGACTTATTTTAATAATGGGTTAAAATACTGGCCTGAAACTTACTTTTACCTTTTCAAAAGGCCTTCTGAATTATCATATTCTGTTAAAATTCATGGAATTTTTATCACTCTCAAAATGAAAGTATATTTGTTCTAAATACTTTTTTTAAACTTCACTAAAGAATTAACAAAATAATTAAAAGTGTTTAATGGTTTATAGAACAAAACTTTCTTATTAATAAATATTAAGAAGGCGTTTAAAATATCTGCATTTCAAATTCCTTTCTGTATTTGGTACAGTGAAACAAAATTATTATATACAATTTTAATAACAATATTTATATAGTGGGTTCTAAATGCTGTTACATGGATATATACATGTTTGCAAGGAATTAATGTAAAGCAATGGTGAGGTTTTCGAATTTCTTTACTTTTATGAATAATTTTGCCTTTTGAAAAATTTAAGTGTGCAGCTTTATTACAAACGGCTTCTTTAAGCTTTCATAAACCTTCTTACATTTAATGTTCCTCATTTTATTTTATGTGATTTTTTAAATGAATTATTAAAATAAACATTTCTTCATTCAATCTAAAAATTTTCTAATCAAATTAGGGCATAAAAGTCTCACAAATTTATCATCATAAGTGCCTGTATGAGTTTATTTCATAACAACACTAAGAATCCAAATAACTTTTAAAGACTATTTACAAGCCCAAACTTTTAAAAGTGCAATTACCTTTAAATATCTCAACAAACATTTTATTTCAAAATAAAAGGGATAAAACTGAATATTTTACTATTATATCTATTAAATAGCAATGTTTATGGAATAAACATCAAACGAATTAAACATTTAAAAACATTTTGCAGCCATAACAATTTTGTAATTATGTAACTTTACAATTAAAAGGTTAAAGAAACTTTAGCAAATTATATAATTGCTAACAATTTTATTCGTTCTTTCCGTGCATGTTTATATTAGAATAAATTCTTTTCTTTTTAAATACTAAGTCAATATGCAATGCAGTTTAACCAGCCAGGAAAGTAATATAAAATTATTGATAAACATACTTCAGGATAAATTAAACCCTATTTTGCCAAAAACCATCCCATAAGCTAATGCTATATCAGTCACAGAAGTAACTGTTCCTGGTCAACATTCAGTTTTAAACGTATTAACTGCATAACAAAGGGAAAGAAAAGATCTACTAACTTTTAATTCTGCAAAATTTTTACAGACGGAAAAACTCTAGACAGCTAGGTCTGAGGACTGCCGCCATTATTTTCCTTTATCCAGAAATAAAAAACATTACACCTTATTGTTCATGCGAAATTTTGTATTCCATAAAAAAACTTAACACTTCAGTTTCCCGCTTGATAAATAATATTAAATGAAAAAAAAAAAAAAAAGAGTAGCGTTTATCATAAGACAACTAACAGTGCTAATGCCAACGTACACATGGCTACAAGAGGCATCTGACACTGGAGGCAACGGATACATTTAGATTGTAAATCCCTAACCCTCCAAGGGATGGTATTAAAGGTCGTTTAATCATGACATCATGAAATTTGTTTCCACAGAACTTAAAAGCAACAGATCAGTCGAATGTTCCCTCCACATACACACTATTCCGGGGATCAGCGACCCCCTGAACTCAGCCAGAGAAGTTGGGAAATCTGTGATCTCCTTTCGCCGTGTTTATAATTTTCAATTTATGAAGCAGGAAATTGGATTCTATCAAGGAACATTGGAAACTGTTCAATAAATAATTAAATCTTGCCCTTAAAGAGAGGAAAACTATAATATTCAAGATTTTGAACATTTTAAAATCCATATCTTGCATATCCGTTTTCTCAAAGCTCATATTTATGACGACCAACCTGATGAAAATATGTGATTAAAATAATAAAACAAAAAAGAAAAAACAAAGAAAGAATATTTATACACTGAACGTAATTAAAAATTTCTGAAACCTAAAATGATACATACATTAACGTAGAAATGTTTTTCAGGGTATTTAAAATATGAGTTTCAGTTAAAATCTTTTGATACTATAAAGTTTAACAACCTAAATAAGTATGAAAACTGAACTGGTTCAAGATTTTGTTTTATTTTTAATGCATAGCTCCACTACATAACGGACTCGAGTTTCATCCGCAGTCATCATAGTAAATTTCCAAAAGAAAGTGCTCCGCTTAAGCACGTTTCTTTCAAAGGAAAATAAATCCAAAGCATTTGCCAAGAAGCCTCCTGATGCTGAAAACTTTAAGAGCTGGAGAAGTTTCTAGTGTTATAATGCACCATTTTGAGTATTTTTTGGAAACCTTAAACGAGTTAAAAGAAATTTTTCGAAAACCATTTATCCCTCCACAATTTTCCGTAATAATAATAATAATAGTGATAAGTAAAGTATAGAACATGGTGAATTACATAAACGATAAAGAAAATACCAAAAATCCAATCATTGTTGTTAATATTAAATAATACTGTAGATAATATTTTACGATAGATGGCGTTATGCGCAAAGAATGTTTGATTATGTTTTCGACTAATGGAAAGGAATACACTTGCATACAAAGACAGGAACGTGAACTGCTCGTTTTAAATAAATCTCTTATTCTCGGTGCATGAGAATCAAGCTTCATAACTGTAGTCATGGCAGTTATTCACCATTACTATTAGCCTAGAACCCCCTCCGAGAAGCACTTCTTTAATTGTTGAAACTAAGCACTTCCTCGTCTCATGGCATACTTGTTTACGTTATTTCTTACATAATTTTTCTGTGGGCAATAAAACCATTTTGAGCAATTTGTTGCTTAAAAAAAAAAAAAGCAGTCTTTATCATAAGACAACTAACAGTGCTAATGCCAACGTAAACTTGGCTACAAGAGGCAACTGACACACACTATCTACGAAATTATATTTATTTTTTCTGAGTAATTAGAACGGTTTTGCTTTTGTTTGGCAACATATCTTTATGCAGGGAAGGAGGGTCTAATTTTGAGAGGTACAAATAATTTAAAATAATTAATATCAATGCCTCAGTTAATTTGAAACAGACAAAACTATAACTGCTTTTGCAGAAAAAGAATGTACCATTGAGACTCTTCTTCTTGATAAAGTTTTGAGTCTGACAATTCTGTTACTACTTTTTCCATTTTTACAATTTTTTTCATACTTTTATTTATTAACCCCATTTTTCTAAATTACTTTATCATCTTAGTCCAAATTAATGCAATAGTTTCCACTAACCCTAAGTTTGAATTTTCAGCTTTTTATCTTACTTTGTCTGTTTTAATTTAAAATAAGACATTCAGTAACAACAGCCACTCAGTGCACGTTACAAAATAACCTACGTTTCCAATTGCCTGAATGGCTTCTTCACTATGTGGATATTGGTTAAGGTTTCCCGCCGAAAAAAGATTAATCTTCCTAAACAAATATAACTTACCTCTTCTTCTTGTCAATAACTTTCTTACAGCACGGACCTAGTACAGGATGGGCTAAACTGGCCTGGAAAATTTGTATAGTTCAAGTAGCTTGAGAGATACCAGAATTCGCATTCAACAAACGTTTTCCACAGAACACTCACCTAGTGTCAGATTTCGAAATAAAATTTGGCTTTCTCCTAATGCCTTACGCTCCTACGCATGCGTAGTGCTGCCTACATTATTTAACCGTTAGAATGAGTAAGCAAGAATTCAAAGTACCTAACGGTTTTTCTCAGTCAGCGCCAAAGCTGTAGCGTCGGCACTTCCATGCTATAACATGACGCCAAATTGCAGCGCCAATCCACTGCAGTGGTGGCGATGTAAACTAAATCTCTTCTCCTCCTCCTTTCCCTGCAGTGACGTCATGGAGGTCGGAAGTAAGATGGCGAGGCCGCAATGAGTTTTGACACGATTGGATGTAAATATTTTGCAATTGCGTCCTAATTATATATATAAATGTATATATTTTCTATTTGTACAGTATTTCAGAGTCCTAAGTGTACGAAAAGAATACATTTTTAAGCAAAGTTTATTGTTATTAACATTAAAATTATGCATTATTTCTTCTCCACTTACAGAGCTTCTACCTAAAATACTTTCTCAAATATGACATGATTTTTTAGCTTCTGAGGCATCTTTTAAATGAAAAAAATCTAAGTCAATTTGTAATTAATGCTCAATTCGGTCCATTTCAAATTAGCGCTCTTTTTATTTTAATAGTGAAATACATTAAATAGTACATAACTTTCTCTGAATATTTCTGAAAGAGAATAAAAAAAAAAAGATTTTTTAAATTATTATTTAAAACTTGTACCTGCGTTATTATAAAATATAGGGGAATAATTCTTTTAATTATCAGATTTTTTACCTTTAATTTCAATAATACATATCCTAAAACTGTTCTTTATTGCTTCCTTAAGTACGCATCGTCTCAAGGAAACGTGTAGAAATGTATTTCATCAGATTTCGACGAAATATTACTCCTTACTTGCAATCCTTAATCCGCAGTATCGATACGCCATTAGAGAAAATTTTTTTAAAAAAATTGGTTCTGAAAAGAGCCTTTTGTAATTAAAAAGTACAAAATTAATAAGTTATAAATAACACAACCAAAGCACGTTAGAAGCTAACAAGATTTCGGTAGAATCAAACAACCAACCAAATCAAAACAACCAATGACTGAAAAGAAAAGGAGCAGAGTTTTACTGATTGTGTTTCCACATCGCCACCGCTACGAGCGCTGCGGTCGTTACGAAGCGCAATTTCTCCCATTGAAGTGCCGACGCTTTACTTACATACAGCTTTGGTCAGCGCTGTGAAATTGAGGCTTCGTATCATGGACTAAAGAGAACATCTTTCCAGTTACTGCATAATTATTTACAAAAGTTTTAAAATCTGAACTTTCCTTCGGTGCCATTTATGCTTCAAGATTTCAGGGGGGAGTTTTCTAATACACAATTTTTTGTTGGTTTACTTTAATATTTAAAAAGGCGGCTTCGTTTCCGCAGAATTAGTCCCTTAGAAAATTTTTTGTTCCACGAGGTGTTTCAATAAAATATTAAAAAAAATCACACAGCAGTTTAAAGCAGTTTGTGCTGTTAAGTCCATCATTGCAAATTACATATTTTTTTAAGTTTTTATATCATTTATCACATTTTCAATTTGAAAGGGAAAGAATATGAACAACCAACTATTATTTCATTTACAATAAATCTGTATTTTGATTACATTTTGAAGAAAGAATTATGAATGAATTAATTTTAAAAAAAATTAAATTTCTGATTAACAACGACAATGTACACTATTCATTACAAGCATGGCTAACCTAGATTGCTATGCTAGCGAAAATGTTTTTAATTATTTCTTTAGCTATGCTGATTAGCATACGCAAATTGCTTACTCATAGCAGTAATAAATTTTTTTAAAAATATCAGGAGAAGGAGCCATAGCAGTAATTGAATAAAAAATACCAGAAAATGGCTAATGTAAAATTTTATGCCTCAGCTCTTAAATAATTTCCTATAATTTACATTTAATGGATCAAAATAATTACACTTAATTGTAAACCCAATTATAATTAATGGTTTAAGGTATTCTCAAGCCATATTGTAATACAGTCCATTTAACGTATTCCCAATTTATGGTTCTACAAATCCACATGCTTGGTTCAACGTATTGCCAATTCATGGTTCCGCCAACCTTGAACCAAATTTTTAACAGTGTAGATCTTAAAAATATATTCAGCTTCAAAAAGAATATGTTCTGTTTAATTCTGTTTTTTTTAATATTTTTAATGAAATAAATAAATGCTTTTATAATATTTTTTTACTTTACAATATTCAGACAAATATGGGATGGCATTAGCTATATTTCAATTGATAACCCATAACTAAACATCTACTGCAAATTTTTATCAGTTAAACTGATTTTTAAGTATTTGTTTCTGCAATCAATCAACAATTTATTGTTACAGAACTTAATCATATTGGTGAAGCACTAGGTAACAACTGATCTAATGATATATAATATAGTTGAAAGAAATTAACTAAGAAGTAAAAGAACAAGCACTTAAAAGTACTTAATATCTCATAAGTCTAGCAGACAACAGAATCTAGTAAATAACTCCGGTAATTTAAGTACCTAGTCTAGCCAAATAATACAATCTGTCTTATATGTCTAGTAATTTAAGTATTACTTAGTAAAGTAGTAGACTAAAAGTAGTAGACTTAAAAGTACTTATTGTCTCTTAAGTCTATTGCACATAAAAAAAATTACTGTCTTAAAAATAAGTTCATATTAAAAGTATCTGCCATTAAAAGATTTTTGTTAAACAATTCAAAAATATAAAATTAGACTTGAAAAAGAAAATTAGCAATTAGTTTAACAGAAATCTGTACAAAATCCTTTTTTTTTCCCAATTAATTTTTCCCGATATTCTGAAGGTATACCTAGAATTAAAAGTAAAAGCAAGGTTATATAAACATAACACAGTACTTATTTTTTTAACAACTTTGCTAATGAAATGCATTTACTGATTGCTCTTTGTAAAGAAAGAATTTTAAAAACTGACCAATCCCTTGATATTACTTATTAAAAATTAAAACTTTATTAGAAATTTTTTCACACGCCAATTGAATTACATGCCATTTGGCATTTATTGTTTAATGCTCCCTGTGTCAATAATGACCTAGAGAAGTGCATGAAACGAGAAAGAATTCCGTTACGAAGAGGGAAAATGGGGATAGCAGAGGACGCGTCGACTCGGTTTTAGACTGTAGAAAGAAATGGGTTGAAAAACTATGCTTAGAATATTTATATTTAATTTTTATGGCTCCTACGAAAAGAAAATTAAGTTAAAATTCTGGCAAAAGCTTATCAAATATCTAATCAGTTATTTATAGAAATTATTGGTAATTTTATTTTAAGCTAAAATATACTAAATACTTTCACTGAAAACTATTAAAACACCGAGATACACATGATTTTCTCTTTATAATATAAACAGCTATTAAGTGAATGCGTTTCTTCGACTCTAAACTTCTTACCTTATTCGTTAAATCTTAAATATACGCTGCCAATCAGTTTCAATCGAACTCGCGTTAAGATTATACATGATGCAATTGATAGGCATAGCCAATAGCATATAATTAATAAAATATCAGCCTCCTTAAATGGCTACCTAAACTATACATTCACCATGATCTTCGCCTCTTTTATCAATGGAGTGGTTTTTACTCTTTCAGAACTTAAAATTTTGGCATTTGAATCCTGGTTACCATAAAATGCTTCGAGTAGTTAAGAATCTATTTGTAATCTCATAGATTATAATTTGATTAGCAATCATTTAGGATCATCATTTCCTCTTTTTTTTTAATGCCTCAATGCTCATCTGTTTCTCATCAGACTCAGTTTCATTACTATATGTTTAATTATTAAAAGATCAAATGATGAAAGAAAATCCAGTTATTGAACGCAATACATACAGCATAACTTACAGTATACACGTTACACATTTTGAATTACAATCTAGGAAAAAATGCTAAATATCCCGTCACCTCAAAAAAAGGGGGGGGATTAAGAAAATTCTACATTTCTCAACTCAGAGCACTGCTTTCAGAATGCATGTTTGTGCAACATTCAGCATAAAGTATTTCTTAAGTAATTAATTTTCTTACGTAGCAGTTGCACAAAATTTCTCTATGTTGATTTAAATATATTCTTCATTGAGGATTTGCAATCTTGATGTTAATCTTATGTTTTTTCTCTAACTTATTTATGTGAAAATTTTACATTTCTACATAACATGTTACCAGATATGTTTAATCTGCAGAAAAATGCAATTTGCATTTGAATAAATGGAACGATTTGAATAGCTTTGAAAATTTTCTTAATTGTATAGGTATATAAATATTATAATTTATCATGCTTCATAATACATTTTAACACACCATAAATAAATTATTACCATAAATGAAAATTTAAAAACTTTTCATGTTTTAGAGGCTTATGATGAAAAAATTTAAAGTAAAACTTGTTTTTGTGGGAAAGGAACAAGGGAAACTTTACAGATCCTGGCAAATGCTTCTACAGAGTTTCTAAATTTTAAAGGTAAGTGTCATGGAATGTGAATGAAAATAAGAATTATGCATGGAATAATGTGTTTTTTTATATATAATAGTAATCAGCTAAATATCTGTTAACCACACATTAGAAACAATGTATAATTTCAATTTTATTATGAGAAAGCAAATACCATTGTGAGTTTAAATACTGGAGAGCTTGAATCTAATCTCGAAGCTATGTATGTCTGTGGAATAGCAAATCAATATGGAATAAAAGCTGTGATTTAAACGTATCTTTTAAAGATTACTGCTAAGGCAAATGGTAATAAATCATTAAATTGTGTTATATAATGTAATGGTATTAAACAAGAAAGCTGCTAGTTTACGGATTTTCATATGGGGATGTAAAAAAACCAAGAAACTTGTATGAAAATGATTTAAGAATGTTTCATGAGTATGTTAATCTCATGAATCTGCTTTTCTAATGTATGGAGGGCATATTTAGTCGAATTAAACATCGAAGGTAATAATAATAATAAGAAGAAGAATCAATGTAATATAATTTATAAGTGAGGGTATATCAAACATGAATTTTTATTAAAATTCAGCTCTTGCAATAAGCAGTTATATTTTAGCTTATTTTTATTGGTATGTAAAGCATTCAATTTTGTAAAATATATTTTTATATGCATGCTAATATATTGCAAGTATGTATTTTAATGATACATATTTTATACTTTCATTCTCTCAAAACTGAATCATAATCTTATGCAAATGAACCAGATTGCTATGTTATCCAAATTGTCAATAATTATTGCTTTGGTATGCTGATTTGCATAAGCAATTTCCAAATTGCTTACCCATAGGAGTAATGAATAAAAATAAATACCAGGCGAAGGAGCTATAGCAGTAATTGAATAGAAAAAAAAAAACAGAAAACTGTTAATATAAAATTTTATGCCTGAGGTCTCAAATAACTTCATATAATTTACAGTTAATGGCTCAAAATAATTACAGTTAATGGTGAACAAAATTATAATTAATAGTTGTAATGTATTCCATTTAACGCATTCCCAATTTCTGGTTCAACATTCGCCATTCTTGGTTCAACGTATTGCCAATGCATGGTTCAACCTATTACCAACTAACGGTTATGCCAAAGCACCAAATAATGGTTCAATGTTTCATCATCTTTTAGTTGCAACCGTTTCAGTACCATAATTTGGTGAAACCTTGAACCAAATTTTTAACAGTGTACTAAGTTTAAACTCCATGCACTAGTTACAAATAATTAAAAAAAATTCTGTGACCATTTAGCCCTTTTTTTATACTGAAGTTAAATTTATTATGTAAAAGACTTATTTTAATAATTGGCTAAAATACTGCCCTGATACTTACATTTATCGTTTCAAAAAGCCTTCTGAATTATCATATTCTGTTAAAATTCTTAGAATTTTTAGCAGACTCTCAAAATGAAAGCATAGTTGTTCTGAATTTTTTTTTAAAACTTCAGTACTTCAGAATTAACAAAATAATTAAAACTGTTTGATCGTTTAAAGCACAAAACCTTATTAATAAATATTAACTTTCTTTCTGTATTTGGTACAGCGAAACAAAATGATTATGTACAATTTTAATAACAATCTTTATATATTGGATTTTAAACGCTGTTACATGGAGATGATACTTATGTTTGCAAGAAACAAATGTAAATATTTTAGAACTTCTTTACTTTTTATGAATAATTTTATTTTGAAAAATTTAAGTATGCAGCTTTATTATAAACTGGCTTTTAAGCCTTCATAAATCTTATTACAGTTAATGTTCTTCGTTTTATTTCATGTACTTTTTTAAATGAATTATTAAAATAAACATTTTTTTAACGAATCTAAAATTTTCTAATCAAAGTAAAAGGAAAGTAAGGCATAAAAGTCTCATAAATTTATCATCATAAGTGTCTGTATGAGTTTATTTCATAACAACACTAAGAATCCAAATAACTTTTAAAGACTATTTACAAGCCCAAACTTTTAAAACTGTAATTACCTTTCAATATCTCAACAAACATTTTATTTCAAAATAAAAAGGATAAAACTGAATATTTTACTATTAAAGCTATGAAATAGCAATGTTTATGGAATAAACATCAAACGAATTAAATACTTAAAAACATTTTGCAGCCATGACAATTTTGTAATTAAGTAGCATTACAATAAAAAGGTTAAAGAAACTTTAGCAAATTATATAATTGCTAACAATTTTATTCGTTCTTTCCGTGCATGTTTATATTAGAATAAATTCTTTTCTTTTTAAATACTAAGTTAATATGCAATGCAGTTTAACCAGCCAGGAAAGTAATATAAAATTATTGATAAACATACTTCAGAATAAATTAAACGCTATTTTGCGAAAACCAATGCTATATCAGTCACAGAAGTAACTGTTCCTGGTCAACATTCAGTTTTAAACGTATTAACTGCATAACATAGGGAAACAAAAAATCTACTAACTTTTAATCCTGCAAAATTTCAACAGAAGGAAAAACTGTAGACCGCTAGGTCTGAGGACTGCAGCCATTATTTTCCTTCATCCAGAAATAAAAGCATTATGTCTTATTGTTTATGCAAAATTTTGCATTCGATAATTGAACATTTTAAAATCCTCTTACATAT
>KK120044.1:120745-174795 GCA_000611955.2 Stegodyphus mimosarum | reverse complement strand
GAAAATATGTGATTGAAATAATAAAACAAAGAAGAAAAAATAAAGAAAGCATATTTATACACTGAACGTAATTAAAAAATTCTGAAAACTAAAATGATGCATACATTAACGTAGAAATGTTTTTCAGGGTATTTAAAATATGAGTTTCAGTTAAAATCTTTTGATACTATAAAGTTTAGCAACCTAAATAAGTATGAAAACTGAGCTGGTTCAAGATTTTGTTTTATTTTTAATGCATAGCTGCTACTCCACTACATAACAGACTCGAGTATCATCCGCAGTCGATCATAGTAAATTTCCAAAAGAAAGTGCTCTGCTTAAGCACGTTTCTTTCACAGGAAAATAAATCCAAAGCATTTGCCAAGAAGCCTCCTGATGCTGAAAACTTTAAGAGCTGGAGAAGTTTCTAGTGTGATAATGCACCACTTTGAGTACTTTTTGGAAACCTTAAACGAGTTAAAAGAAATTTTTCGAAAACCATTTATCCCTCCACAATTTTCCGTAATAATAATAATAATAATAATAGTGATAAGTAAAGTATAGAACATGGTGAATTACATAAACGATAAAGAAAATACCAAAAATCCAATCATTGTTTTTAATATTAAATAATACTGTAGATAATATTTTAAGATAGATGGCGTTAAGCGCAAAGAATGTTTGATTATGTTTTCGATTAACGGAAAAGAATACGCTTGCATATAAAGACAAGAACGTGAACTGCTCGTCTTAAATTAATCTCTTATTGTCGGTGCATGAGAATTAAACTTCATAACATTCATAACAAACTTCATAGCAGTTATTCACGATTACTATTAGCCTAGAACCCCCTAATTGTAAAAGGTTAATTGTAAAACGTAGCTCGTAAGGTTTCCTGCCGAAAAAAGATTAATCTTCCTAAACAAATGTAACTTACCTCTTCTTCTTGTCACTAACTTTCTTAGAACGTGGACCTTGTACAGGATGGTCTAAACTGACCTGGAGAAATTTTATATTCAAGTAGGTTGAGAGATACCAGAATTCGCATTCAACAAACGTTTTCCACAGAACACTCACCTAGCGTCCGATTACGAAATAAAATTTGGCTTTCTCCCAATGCCTTACGCTCCTACGCATGCGTAATGCTGCCTATATTATTTAACCGTTAGAATGAGTAAGCAAGAAATCAAAGTACGCAACGTTTTTTCTCAATCAGCCCTATGAAATCGAGGCTTCGTAGCATGGACTACAGCGAACATCTTTCCAGTTCCTGCACAATTATTTACAAAAGTTTTAAAATTTGAACTTTCCTCCGGTGCATTTATGGTTGAAGATTTCAGGGGGGAGTTTTCTAACACACAATTTTTTGTTGGTTTTACTTTGATATTTAAAAAGGCGGCTTCCTTTCCGCAGAATTAGTCCCTTAGGAAATTTTTTGTTAGGTGTTCCAATAAAATATTTTTAAAAAAATCACACAGCATTCTAAAGCAGTTTGTGCTGTTAATTAAGTCCATCATTGCAAATTACATATTTTTCAAGTTTTTATATCATTTACCACATTTTCAATTTGAAAGGGAAAGAATATGAACAACCAACTATTATTTCATTTACAGTAAATCTGTATTTTGATTACATTTTGAAGAAAGAATTACAGATGAATTAATTTTAAAAAAAATTAAATTTCTGATTAACAGCTACATTGTACAATATTCATTAAAAGCATGGCTTTTATTCTGAAAACCTTTTATTGTATATATTCGTATGAGCAAACTAAAATTATTACAACAAATATAAAACTCAATTCAGAATTTAACAACGTATTTCATTTGTCATTTATTTGTTTTATTGCATTGCTCTAATTACCGTGATAAGGAGAGAGCGAATGATTTTGAAAGAAAGTTCAGACCTGTATTAAAATCAAACATTAAATTTGATAAGAATTTATAAAAGTTAAAATTTTTTAGCTTTCAAATTAATCTTTATCTGGTTTACATGAAAGCTAGAAAGATAGCGTACAGAAAGTCTAGTAAATAGCAGTAACTAATCTTCCAAATATAACAAAGGCAGAAGTTATATTCATATTTTTTAATTTATATTACTTTATTAAAAATTTATATTATTTTGTTAAAATTAGATATTTATATTATTATAAATTTATTATATGGATTTTATATATATATATATATGTTTAAAAATATTATATGCAGTTATAATAACAGTATTTATATCCTTGACTTAAAAAAAAAATTTATCTTTATAAATAACTTTGATTTTGAAAAAACTTTTTTTAGTTGCAATATAAAATAGCATAAGCGTTCATAAACGTCCTCATATTTAATATTCTTCAATTTATTTTATGTCACTTATTAGGTGAATTGTTAAAACATACATATTTCACCGGATATAAAATTTCGTAATCAAAATAAGGCATAATGATTTTCCAATTCAAAATAAGGCATAAAGATTTTCCAACGCGAATGTATGAGTTTACTGTATAACAGCGTTAAGAATTTGAATACATTTTGAAGCATCTTTTCAGAAAACCAAAATTTTAAAACTGTAATTGTGTACAATTGCCGTTTGTTACATATATGTAACAAATGCATGTTTCAAATTCCTGAAGTATCTCAAAAAAACATTTTATTTAAAAATAAAACCGACAAAACTGGATATGTTGCTGCTACATCTGCAAAACAGGAAGGCTTATGTTATAATCACCAAATAAATTAAACGTTACAAAATTTAGTAGAAAAATAATTGCATAGTCAAATACACAGTAGCGTTGCAATTCGAAAAACGGTACTATTCCGTTAGAGCGGCGTCAATTAAAAATGCGCCAATAACCATGCAGCATACCGTTTGAAATATTGTAGCTAGAGATGTCTAGTTTTCGCTTGAAATATCGTCAATCGTTATTTTGAGTATTTTTTATTTACATTTGAAATATCGAGGCTCGAGATTTCTAGTTTTCGTTTGAAAAAAATAAAATCACTATGAAAAACTGCAAATTAGAGAAACTTCAATTATCCTGTTCTTCTAAGATCTAAAAAAATGTTCTTATGTTGTTTAGATTTATGCACACTCATTCTGAAAAGCGATTGTAGTAATTCTTACATTGTGTCTATTAACAGTCGATGGTAAGTGCGTTAAGTGTTGATATCAATAAAACATGTTGGCTGAATGATTGTTTCTCATACGTTTTCTCAAATTTACACATAAAAATTAACAATTTATTCGTAGTACATCATTAATAGAAATTTTTAATCTTTTAAGAAACACAGTTTACCTAATTAGCTTTTATGCATTTTTGTTATATATATTTTCGTATCCGTTTACATAGTTCCTAATTAATACTTTTTCGCTTTATTCATCATTTCCTAAAAATTATTTGCTGTTTGTTGTTTATTATTAATTTTTCATTAAATTGCATTCAAAGGTTTTTTTCCTTCTCAGAATTTTACTCCGTGTTATGATGACATATATATGCATTATTTGCATAAGGTTAGAAGATTCAGATCTTGCAAAGTGTAAGTTTTGCCCAGGTTTGTCTGTCATCATTCTGAATCTCAAGACAAAGCACCTTACTTCGGAGACAACTTTTATTAAATATCTGTGCAAAAATAGCACTCAACAAGAAACGTTATCCCAGCTGTATCAAAGAAAATGTCCTGTGACATATATTTATATAGGTATAATATATTTATAATGTATTTTATTATAAATGCAAAGATTAAGATTTTTTTATTAAACATACATCACTATTATCTTCATTGTTAAAGACACAAACTTTTGTAAGCTGATCATAGACAGGTTCATGGCTGGCTTGACCTTTCATGTATTTTCTAATTTGAAAAGCAGATATGAGACAAATATCATTTAGTTAGCCTTCCATGAGAGTATCCCTCTTCTTAAGTAAAATACTTGTCAGAATTAGTTAACTAGCTTTTATATATACATTAAAAGCATGATGTTATGAAGAAGAGAAAAGTTTCACATAGGGAAATAAAATTTCTAATCTACAAATTAGTAGGAAATCAAGTCTTAGTCAAGCTTTCTGATAGCATTTTTAGATTTATTGTTTTAAACTCTATTAATAAACTTTATATTCTTAACATTAAGAAAAATACAGTATTGTTTTTATGTATGATAAACTACTTTATTTTACAGAACAAATATTTTATGATGCCAAATAATAGTTATATGTAAGACTTTGTTGAATATGAATTGTGTAAATCACATTTTGAAATTTTAATGTGTAATTTGGTGTTTTATTAGTGTCAACAAGACTTTGTAAGTAATTATTTTCTTTTCAGAAGACAAGCTGCAATCTTTTGTCAAAAATCTTACTGGTACTTTCTAAGCAAATTGACCTTTTAGAAGACTTTCCTTACACTTCTGTTTGAGTTTTCCCTTAGGAAATTTGATGGACATCGTGATGTTCATTAAGCAGTGCTATTAAGGCATTAATTTTATATCATTGTGCATGATGGCAAATAGTGTGAAGATGACTAAATGGTTAGTCAATAAAATAGTCATTATTTATGTTGCTTTTAATTAAATCAGAGATGTAGTGTCACAAATATAATAAAATTTGAAACAGAGTTAATAATTTATCACGAATCAACTTAACTGCTTTGTGTAAGCTTGAATTTCAGATAACCAAGAATCATTTAAAATAATTGTTAAGTCCTTAATTTGAAAGATTTTGAAATGGCTTTGGCACTAACTACATTAAAACTGATTCATTTAAAGAATGTCATCAGTCTAGTTTCTAGTGCTTCCTTATTAAAGAGATCAATCATTCCAGTTAGTTATCAAAACCAGCAAATGTAATTGACCAATTTGTAACATACATATCTTAAATGCAGTCTGAGGCCTATGGAATGGCCCCTTTAATAAGGAGGTACCGGATTTCTTTCTATTTTTACAGTTGGTATCACTCAAAACCACTTTATGTACCTTACCGTGAAGTATGTCATGATGCAAAATTGTTTCCCTAGATGATGATAAGGTACAGCCGAGCTTCCAGCAATGGACACTTCACATTATCAGATACACGCCATTAATAGACAGCTCGACTTTCCGCGTCCTCAAAGCAATGTCTGTGTCCTCAAACATATTTAGCGGTCCTGTAATTGTCCAGTAGTGGGTGGTATCACCATATTTCACTTTGTTGTAATGTGCATTCATGATGCCATTAACTATATCTTCAAAGATATTCTGCTACTATGACAATGAAAATATGCAGTGCTTATTGCTTAATTTTCCATCTGTCAAACTAATTATTAACTTGATCCAAGCCATGGTGGTATTTATTTGTAACATATTGAAATAACAAAGTGTCATGCATATATTTCATGCAAATATAATTATTTTTGCTTTGAATATATTGTTAATGTTTACGTCAGGACAAACCAGCTATTTTTTTAATTGCAAGCCTTTTTTTTGTGTGTGTGTGTG
Organism: Stegodyphus mimosarum; assembly: GCA_000611955.2. Lineage (NCBI taxonomy): Eukaryota > Metazoa > Arthropoda > Arachnida > Araneae > Eresidae > Stegodyphus > Stegodyphus mimosarum. The sequence continues at coordinate 169,356 of KK120044.1, read as the reverse complement.
TGTGTAGTCTACTGATGTGTGAAAAAGTATAAATAAAATTACCTATCATACTCTTATTTCACGTATACAGAATTTTTGCTTCGGATATATTGTTAATGTTAATGTTTCAATAAAATAAATTCCCGCATGCAGAGGAATTATTATTCAGTAACTATGTGACAAGACGAATTAAACAATAATTGAAATTATTAATTCATCATGTCAAACTTTATCTAGAAATATCATACTGACTGTTTCCAACTTTCTGGATGAGTATTTTTTCCTATTATTCGCGTAACTTTGTATGCAGCTCAATGCGTCATCTAAAACCAAAACTGAATAGTTTTTCATACGTTATTGGTAACAAAGTAATGTTCCAATTTGTCTTCACATGCCTTTTTAAAAGACAGACATCATTAAAACATGTTCTATATTTTCAAATGAACAAAAATAGTATTCTTTTTCAGAATTTCATTTATTAATCTAAGTGTTAACAGCACTCCATTTTATAATTTTAGTTCAAGAAAATATTAACGTACCAATGAAATATTAAAGCAAAATACAAAAGCAATTTTGTTTGACTATAAATAGAAAACATCAGAAATAAAATAAATAGAAAACATCCCTTCATGTCAAGCTCCCAGTCCCCGAAAATTGAATAAAATCTCTTACGTTATTTCACAAGCTCTGACATTTGAAAAAATACGGTACTAAAGTAGTAGAATCCCAATTACTGTTATGTTCTGGTAATAAATTTCCTTTAAGTCACTATATATTGTGTTCCACGAAATTTCTCTTCCTAGTAAACATCTGTTATGTTGTCCAAATAAAATAATTCTGGCGTTCGTGCCTGAAGAGCTTCATGTTCTATATTCTTTACCAGCTATATCTTTTAACGGGTTTATTATTAATTTGGAATTGTGTGCACATACAAAGTTTATTTGGTTTTATCCAGCAACGAAGACATTAACTTTCATATGTTCTACAGTACTTTTTTGTTTTCCATGTGGTCGGTTTGCCACGCGACCAAACAAGTGACGCTATTACGTATCAATCTGATCAGGCAATAGTGATTCAGCATTTTCTCAGCATGGGTTACAGTACGTTTTAAGAACATGCGGTGCGCAGATGCCACTTGTGCGGAACTGCCATGTGCGCATGTGTCACATCACCTAAAACGGGATTTAAAAGTATAACAGCTGAAAAATCATATAATTTTGCAGACAATGAGAAATTTTGACAATACAAATGATAAATTTCTTGATATCTCTCCGCGACTTTTTGACTATACAAGTAGCATTATTGTTTATATCACAAGTCTATCATTAAAAAAAAAATTAATAAAATGAGACATCCTGGTAATTCAGGATCTCTTTTTCTTTAAAATCAGATTTTGAGCAATGACGCTGCTTTGCAAAGTAAAGATGAAGGTGGTTTAATAAAGCAAATCAAGAGATGTGGTGGCAGTTTGCAGTTTTGGAGAAGCTGAGCATGAAACAGGGAAAATTACCATCTCGTATGCATTCCAAGAAAAATTAAGTTTAAAAGTATTAAAGTCTCCTTTAGGAAAAACTTTTTTTAAGGCTCTTTCGGTATATGTACCCTGAAAAACACATTGTGTCACTTTATAAGGTTAGGTGTTTATTAATTCGTATAATTACTCTAAGATCTTTTGGTCTACGGAGAAGTGATGTAAACGTATTTGAAAGCCATCATACATGATATTTTTTCATTTTGTGGCAACAACGATTTTATTTCAAATTTTCGTTTTTTATGGCAATGAGCCCTTGAACCATGTATTTGGGATGAAACCATCAGTTTCTTGCTTGCCCACGCTTATTACAAAGTTATAAGGCATTTCTCCTGCCTTCGTGGTGTAGCGGCCAGCACGCTGGGCGCGTATTCCAGAGGTCCGTGGTTCGAATCCCGGCGAAGGCGTTGCTCATTATTCACGACTCCTGCTTCGAAATACCCTAAAGACTCTACAGTGGCGCCCGAACTAAAAAAGATGGTGAATGATGATTCTGCACCACCAGGATTTGGCCATTGGGGCCCCTGATCCCCAGTCGCCCTTTAAAAGGGGGGAGTATATAAGGTATTTCTCCCACTTTCTTCGCATGCCTCCGTGGTGCAGTGGTCAGCAAGCTGGACGCACGTATTCCAGAGGTCCGTGGTTCGAATCCCGGCGAAGGCTTTCCTCATTATTCACGACTCCTGCTTCGAAATAACCTAATTTTTCTACAAAGTGATATCTGCTTACGGCACGTTTATGTGTCTCTGGATAGGTGAGAGATTACATTTCTACAGACCAATCAGATTCTGTGAGAAACGACCTCACCGCTTCTTGGCCAAACATCATTCAGATGAAATAAAGCGTTCCTGTCCGAGACAGAGTTATCCAAGCACTAGGTATTTCTTTCTTAGCTTTCGTCCTAAGTGTATGCAATTGTTTTTTCCCCTCGTTTTGTTTTGTTGCTTGGACAATCGACTGTCATTGTTAATTTCTTCATTAGATGTTCATTTTGATTCTTCGCCGCTTTGAGCATGAATCTAGCACAGCAACAAAAGAACAATGCTAAAAACAGTAACTTTTAAGAAATACTGTTTTTTATAATATTAATCTTTATTTAATATTTTTGAGCTTGCAATGAGTATTTTTAAGTTTGTTTGCCTTTACTTTTCAGATGTATTTGGAAGACATGTTTGAGAATGAAGGTATGCGTTTGAATGATGAAGTATTAAGCATTGTGGACTGCAATCTGCAATAGTCCAAAACAATCGTATAAACCCTTATACCAAAAGGAAAGCAGAAGAAAGAAGTCATTTCGAGAAAAAGTGGGTGTTTGCTAAATGTTTATATTTTTATGAGTTGCTATGCAAAAATTTTTCACGTAATTTAGTTGTCCAGAGGAGCTCACTCATGTTCATATTAACATCTTTATTGGACCCATCTTTCACACGAGAAAATTTAATGGCCACATCCGAGAATATGCCAAATATGGTAAAACTTACTACCCAACAAGAAGAAATGTGAGTTTTGAGTCGTGTAGTTTGAATGTCCTCGCAACAAACATGACACTGGACAAAGAAGACCTGCTTACACTCAATCTGGAAGCTTCCAAGAATTTTGCTATTATGTATAATGACTCCTTTTTCACTTTGAAGCAACTCTCTTCCCAAGGAAATGAAAAATGTAGCCTCAGCATTACGACTATGCAATGGGAAGAACTGATAACAAACTTGAGTATCAGTGATATTTTCTTGCCTTCGTTTAAAATACGAATTTTTATGAAGCTTACGAAAGCGTATATCAGAAGGGCCGTTCCATATCCACACAAGCATGAAAAGTAATTTCCTTAGCTTTGTATTTATGATTTCGACAACGAGAATTTTCTGTCGGCATAGTCGCCTCATCGAGCTGGAAAAAAATAAAAGTAAGTACACTGTTTCCTTTCGGTGATATTTTTTCAAACATGTGAATGATTTTAAAAAATGATGATCATTATAAAGATAACGCAGAAGAAAAAAGTACTCAAGGACCGTTCATTGGAACCAGCAATATATACAGGGCCTAATCCTTGAGCTGATGATGACAGTCTCACACTTAGAAAATATTCTAATAGTATCAAAAAATAACTAAATGAAAATGGGAACAAATATTTACTTCAAGTCAGGAACCCACAAAGACAGAACCAAGGAGTTTTTTAATCGATTTTATCAACTTCATCTAATAACTATAAAAAATAACATACATCCAAAATAATTGCTAAAAAAATTACGTAAATCAGTCTTGCAATGGGAAATCGAAATCTTCAAACAGGATCTAAAGAATTCAAAATTTAAATCAAAAAACGTTCAAAAAGAAAGATTAGTAAAATTGCATTAATCTAAAATGGGATAGAACCTAAAAATACTTATATTGGAGATGTAGAATAAGTTCGCTTAGAACAAAATTCTGTGAATAGCGAAATCGTTCACAAAATAAATGATAGGAAGCAAAATGATATTCACTCAGAAATATCCAAAGAACAAATGACTGCAATTAATACCAGCATTGAAATTATTTCTGAGTTAGTACTACTTTCTACTTGCAGTCATCACAAGCGAGGAAATGTATAGGCGGAGTACTTTCTTCTGTAAGAAACAACACGCTGATTGGTTAAAGAAGAAAGGAGGTTATTACCAAAATGCTTATTGGTTCTTAAGAATGTACTTTTTCCGTGACGCGGAGTTGCACAATAGCGTGAAACGGCGGACAGGTTGGAACATGCTTGCGCATACGCAAAATTCTCCTTTCGACTTCTGGGGGAGTTACTCAGTGGGGATCTAATCGCTTCATTCATTGTAGTAAACCGCAGGTAGTCGAACTCCGTTCTCCAGCCCTTTACGGCTTTAGGGAATGCTCTCTCTTATTGTATTCAAATTTTTATTAACGAAGATGTGCAGGCAATTGCATTTAATTGCAGAGGTACTTCTTAAACACCACGCCTGCTCCTTGGCCCAGGATAGGGAAGTCATAGTTCTTTTTCTAGCGAATAAAATATGCTAGTTTCCTCTCAGAAGCATGACTTACCGGTAAAATGCATGCTTCCTATGGGAGAGGTTCTGGATTTGGTCTTAGTTTTTAAAATTTATTCAAAAAGCACTGTTACTAAAATAAATATTGGAATCAATAAAAAAGGAATGAATATTATATAATGAATGGTTAAACTAAAATAATTACAGGTTAAATAATGAAAATAACAAAGAATAATTAATAAAAAATGGTGTCATCGCAAAAACGTAGTTCAAGATGTCGTTGCCACAAAAAAAAACTTTGAAATAAAATTGCGTTGCTGTAAAATACTGCATACGTTGATCAAGCCATAAACAATGCTTTTGTTCAAATATTAAACAGTTGTGAGGGTGTTACGCATATTCCTTTACTAGGAAAGGTATTTTGTATCATGCAGATTGAATATTAGATTAGATATTCAGGCAAATAAAAGGTGTTGTTATTTAATTTTGAAAAAAAAAATCTTCCATTAATACTATACTTCTATCTCTTTATTATTTGTGAAATCCAACTAATATACAAATTAATAAAATTTCAATCTTCCATTTTTATACACCTCTGACTTATGGAAAGAAAACTGACTTCGTTATCACTAATTTTTGGTCATAATTTGCTTGTGCATCTAAGTGTAGCACCTTTATCTATAACTTTTGAGAGTGTAAAATCCCAAAAGTGTTTCTGGCTCCCAATTTGTTCTATGGGGGTAGATTCTCTTTGAATCAGGGATGGAACTCAGGCAGATAAGTCTGTTATTACAGTTGGGAAGAAACAAATCCGCATTAATTGCTGAGATTAATCTGCTGTTATTTAATTCTTCAAGACTCCAAGATGCATGCCAGTTCTTATTTTTATTTATTTATTTATTTTTAGTCTTTGATCTTAGAATATTCCTGGGCACTTTTTATCTGAAAAAATCATAAGAGTATTTTTTGCGCCTATAGATATATTGGGACAATTAAAATTTATGCAATATTTTTCTCAGTCTTGATTGTGAAGTGTTATGTTGCAAATCTATCATTTTTAAGTTAACAGCTTTCAGTGGTACATCTTAAGTCTGCAAACTCTATCGAAAATTTTCAGTTTTATTCATTTTACTGTGCTTATATGGTCTGATCTGTAGTGCAGTAATCGATCAAGTTTTAACTTCTTTTGGCTTTAATTGTCCTTCAACACTATACTTATTTTCTCTTTCAAAAGTATTTTATAACCTTTTCTGTGAACGTTATCGATACTTTTTTTTCTCTCCTTATTCGTATAACAGCAAGTTTTAAGAGCGCATTAGCTTTATGCAGTCTGTCTTGTTTTTTCATTCTATTGGTATGTTGCACAGATTTAACTATCTAAAATTGTTTGCATTAATTATATTGTTTTTGATAGTATGTATCTTCACAATCTTTGTATCTTTGCTTATGATATTTCAAGACATTCGTGACACATTCGACATGACTGCCAATTGTTAAAACTGTTCTTATGTGATATTTTACTTTATCTTGCTTTATTCAGGAAGCATGTACTGATTAGATATTTGTTTCTTTTCAACTGCATTTGAATGTTCTGCATTTTCTGCAATTTGGTTTTGTATTTATTTTCCATAGGTCATTTTTATTTGTGCCATGCCCTATTTAGAAGAAAGTGCGGCTTTCATATTTCCATTTAGCCTATTTTTGGCTGTCACATTATGATTTTGTTAGTGCTTCTCATGAACTTTTAAATATGTGTATACATTTTTGTGTAAATTTAGAAAATGTTTTTAAAGGTGGGATGCAAGAATAAAATCATGAGAGCAAAGGTATTCAAGTTTTTTTTTTTTTTTAATTAGCTGCAACTATGTTGAACTGATAGGCTTTCCGTAATAATGTAGCACAATGACGGAATCTGCGCTTTACTCATAAGTATAAAAAAGCAGTGTTGAAATTTTATACATAAAAGCGCATGCTAGAGATTTCTCTTTGTGTATGATTTTTCTTTTAATTTTTTATCAGTTAAGTTCCATGCTTTATTTCTCATTTTATATTATCTGGCATCTTAATTCTGTTTCTGCTTTTGGATTTCAGAAATTGATAACGTGAGAGGACAGATATTAATGAGAAAGAAAAAACGTCTCTGTCAAGTAATTGTTGGTTTTTTCATCTAATTTTTTTTTCTTAAAAAATGTTTAATTTGTAAATTTCAATTTTCCTCTCACCTCTTACTCTATCTCAAAATCCTACTCGGTACTTCTCAAAAACTCTTCATTTTGGGACATAAGTGTGAAAATAACATTTATAATTTATTATTGTTTAAGGTTTTGAATTCTCTGTTGTAGTACCTGAAATGATAATCTATGTATATAGTGTTTCAGTTCTGGATTAAGAGAACAATGATTAATAAAACTATAAGAGTTCTAAGTCCAAGTTATATGCTAGACTCATACGCGCTCTCTAGGGCAAACAGAATTAGTTCTGTAGTTTAATATTTCTGTCTCCTAAACTTCTCGCAATAGGAATTTTGCTGTTCAGTGGAATATGTGACTCTTTTAACTCGTACAGGCCGATGCGACCACGTCAACTGAACGCAGGCCTCATTTTCTAAAATGTTTTGTAAATTTTGTTCATCTCTCTGAAGTTCAGCTACATTACAGCTTTTGTTGGTTAAGCGCCGAAGGAAAAGGAAATGAAATGAAAGAAATTTTTAAGGCTAATTTTAGAAAACACTGCGGTCAAAATTTTCATATCTTAAGAAAACCTAAAATGTACATTTTCCTAACTGTTTTCAGTATCAGTTGCATAAATTTTCGTTTAGTCTGAACTATTCAAATTCAATATGTAGGAAAAGTATTTTGCAAGCATTTAGTTATTGTTGAATATGTAAATATTCATATTTAAAAATGGTTATAAATGTTTTATTCTAAGTTAATTCGCATGATTATGCTAGACAACGAAAATATGCGGGTACTTCAAATTAGTAAAGAAAAAATTTAAAAAAAGTTTAATAAAATTCTGACAGCAAAAAATATCTACAATTTATCCAAAAACAACATTCAAACAAACAAACAAACAAAAAGCTGAAAGCTTTCTGATTTCACATTACGCCCAAAGGGGCGTTTCCTTAACGTTTTGTGTGTTATCTTTATTTATTAAATATCATGTTCTTTGCACTTAAACCATAAAATTCAATTCAACAGCAATATCGCAAAATTATTTTAAAATGAGCAAAGCTTTAGAATTTCTGATACACAGTCTCGTACGCTGGGGGTAATTCCCCCCTCCGCACAGTGTTGCCTTTGCTCGCTTTGAAATCGTTGAGTTTGTTAATCAAAAATTCGTTAAAGTGTTACAAAATATGAAATCGATAATAAAACAAATTTCAAATTTGGGCTTCCAGATGACCATGTTCGGTAGAAGATTACGTTACTCAAAATTTGATGGCTCTAGGTACCGTTGTTTTATCCCAATGCGAGAAACACACACATACATACATTTATGGAGACTTTCATTATTTAATTTCTTTAAATATAACACAGGGCGATAATATATGGTGGCAACAATTTGAAAAATGAACCAACGCAAAATGCCAAAACGAAATTAATAGTCCTTTAGGGCAAATTGCCCCTTTGGAATAATAATTAAAAATAAGTGGCTAGTACATAAATTAAAGGGCGAGTTGTGAAATCCTATCTTGACAAAAAACAAGAGTAAAACTCCAAGTTTCTTAAAAGCCTTACGGCTCAAACAAATGGACTGACTTGACAGACCAATAATTACAGTAACACAAACATAAAATATACAAATCAAACACATTTATTGATTTCTCGAATATTCTAATTCAGATAGCTGGCCAGACTACCCTTACATACAACAGTAAGTAATATTCCACATTAAATTTCCCTCAAGAGTCATTTATCAAGATCAGATTTCCAATTTAACATAATAAACGATTATTTAGATTACACTAGAACATTAAATTAATTATTTAAACTGGATCTCACATAAACTAACACAGAAATTACAATCAACAGAATTACCCATTTCGTGAGCAATAATTTTAAGTTCTCCTAAAGGCACAAACAATTTTCTCTATTATCAAATGGAATTCTCTTTTTACCAGTTACGCAAGATTAATTTAAATTACTCTCACTTAACAAATACTTTAATGGTACCAATAAAAATATAAGATAACTCACAGTTGAACTACCGGAATTCATCATCGTAAGAGGCTGCTGCTTATCGGCGACATCAGCAGTAGAATCCTTTATCGAGCTCATGAATTAGTCCTTTCACGCTCCAAAATAAGAGTTCAAGAATAAGAGTTCAATAAGCTCAATCAGCTCCAAAATAAGAGTTCAAGAAAAATGACATCTTGTAGAAACATAAATGAAGATGTCAGGACTGAGTGTTCGGTGCATATTCTTGGCGAACATATTCGTGAAATACTTTAAGTCCTGATCTTGAACAGGGAGCTGAATGCAGCTATGTTCTGTGGTAGAAAACTGTGGTTAAGTGGTAGAAGAACTGCACTTAAGAAGGATTTAAAATCCTCTTTTATTAAACCACAATTATACACAGCCACTTCCCAACTCGAGAGGGATACAGAAAATAATGACCGCACTTAGGTCTAAACTGAACAATCAAATAACTTAAACTAAAGTTAAGTAGAAATTTAAGTAGTCGTTGCTAGTCGACAGAGTTCACAGAGCTATAAACGCGAGGTTGGCCTCTATGCTAAATGGTGCGTAGCAAGATTTAACTAATACTAGCGCACTTAGATTTACTTCAATAGGTAATAGCGTAACAGCCCTAAGGCTTAGAATGTGGCGAACGTCGAACAGAGTAGCAGTGGTCTGAGACTAAAAGCTCTCTCACACTAAGAGGTTCATACCTATCGCTTAAATAGAAACTTGGCTCCACTTCAAATTAGCATAAAGCTGAAACGCGCGCTTATTCTAACGGGAAGTTGAAATAAGAAGTCATAGGAAAGGGGAAATTAAAATAAAACTTAGTTTAAACTAAAACCTTACAAAGACGCCCGGAAATCAATAATTCTCAAGTAATAGAAGTAGATGAATGGAGAAACCAAAAGAGAATAAATTAAGTGACACACACGTGCTTCAGCTATTAACTACAACGGAAACTGTACGAGCGAAGACACAAGGATGAATTTCTCGTCTCACGACTGGAACGCTGGCACACGATTTTCAACAACGAGGAGTCTCGGCGGAAAAAAGACATCCATTTTGTAGGAATAACCACTTCAGGAAATGTCCATTTTCGAGCTCGGAAGATATCGCACAAAGTTCTACATCTCGCACAAATTTCGATCAGCTCCCAGGAAAAATTCTCACTGGCCCATGGCAATAAAACGTATCCCCCAGCCCGCAGTTAAACACTCCTAGTTTTATTTTTTCATTCAAAAGTGGATAGCAAATCTTGGAAGTATGCAGAGAAACACTTTGATGTATTTGTATACGTCAAAGTACTCAATTCAAAAGTCATACGTCAATTTGTATATGGCAAACATACGAAAAAAATGCTATCTTGTTTGAATACCTCTTTTAGCAATATCGGGATGGGATATCACAAAGATTAGAAAGCAATTACTAAAATCTATTTTATTTTGAAAACTTTAGCAAGACTTATATTCGATGTGTTGGAATGAATGTCTTGTTTGACGATGTCACTTTACACTGAAATTCAAATTGCATTTATTCAGTTACTGAAATTCATTTTATAATAAAAGCATTAACAGGACGTATATTATTTGCATAATCGTAGCGTAAAAATAATTTGCTGGCCTTTTTCCTCACTCTCCCATCAAAACTAAAAGAGCGAAAACATGATAGAATGTTTCTCTAATGATGCTTTGCTGTATTCTCGAAAAATCTTGATCATTCGGCGCTACTGGAATAGAAGCACAGCAATATGAAATTGAAAATTAGCAAAATTTTACTTTTACAGAAAATGTTCTGTAGAAACTTTCTTCACCTTGAGAAAAATCAAACCCCATGTCTGTTCCTTTCAAAATGCTTAGTTCCTATACAACGTAACTCAATGTTTAATTTTGCATGAAAAAGGCTCTATAAATAGCGTGTTTTTTTTTTTTTTTTAAAGGAAGCACCAAAGAGTTATCTGAATTGACGAAAATCAATATATTAGTACATGTATTAAAAACGATGCACTAACAATATTATAAGAACTGAATGCTTTATTCAGGAAATATAACTACAAGACACAGACGGCCCTGACGCAAGCTGTTATCAGGCTGGGTCCTTCATGAATGCATCTGTCATCTCGGGCAGGTAGCCCTCAAGGCTTTGCCATATTCAAATATCTTAATCTGATTCCACCACTCAGATTCTCCCTAAGTTCTAGCGGTCGAATGCTAAAAGCAACAGCTCCTAACATAAGAAAGCCAGGTCACTGGATTGTGATGTCACGAGTAGTCTTCTGAGTCGAAACCCTGAGAGGGCAACGAGACAAAATAGGCTGCGCGCTAGTGCCGTACTTATAAAGTTACTTTCACAATTTCATATATAGATACTTGGGTTGGATTATATTCAAAGACCCAATATTTTTTTCTTTATAAACAGTGCGATTAATATTTCTCAGATTTTAATATATGAAGAAAATAAACAAGTAAATTTTTATAAGTTCTTCGGCCAAATATAAAGGATAAACATTCATACTTTGTAGGTAATATTTAAAAGTAAAATAAATAATAATGTCCATGCTTAACTACAGACGTTTACCTTAAAAACTATATTAAATTATAAAAAAATTACTTCACAGGGAAGCATTGCTAACTACAAAACAACTTGTTCCTACAAATCTACTAAAAAACATTGCGCCTGAAGACAGCTGAATTTCTATCAAAATATATACTTCCCTGCTTTTTAAAAAGTAATTAAATTAAAAAAAATAAAGAATCGTAGGTGTTCTCTGAAAGATAAGTATTTCCTCAAGATCGTCCTTTCTATTTCATGATTTATATAGTATCAAGTGACACTTCCAAAATTTTTGGGAAAAAAAAAGTAATCTTTTTTCATAATTTTATATAGTTTCAGTATAATTTTTATTATAAAAACACTTTTGTACGAAAAAATGTCTTATTGTAACATATAACATTATGAAATATATGATTGTTTTATATAGGCAGACGAAATGTCTTAGTGTCATAATGAATAATTTAATTACTTCAAAATTTAACACAATAAAAGTTTACGTAAATTTCAGAATTTTCTGTTTCTAATGAATTACACTTCTTTGGAGGTTTCATAGCAGCACTTAATAAGTTAAAATCAGCCATATTAACTCAAAAAGGAATTTCTGACTTTTCCCTCATAATTTAATATTTAATGTTGCTCTATATTTTTCTAATATTCACGAAAAAAAAAAGATTTTCCAAATTATCTGCATACAAACTACTACTTATCATTTCATTTTTCTTCAAATCAGTAATTTGTCTCTTAAAAAAAGTATAAAAATGAACTAAATTTTATCTATAATATGCTATGTATCTTGCAAGTTTCAAATAAATTAGTATATTAGAGGTTTGCTTAGCAAATAATTCAATGTGCAATTTAAAATTATTACTTAAATCTGTAGAACCAATAATATTAGTTGCATATGTACTTAATTGTATTATGTTAGTTATATACCTGAACTGTAAAATAAAGAATAACAAGTGAAAAATAATAAATTATTTATTTACAATTTTATGCAAACAGTCAGAATAACAATGCAACACCCAAGTTATAACATGACCAGCTGATCTTTTTTTCCCCCCAATAAATTATTTTTTCAACAAAAAATGTGCAACCTAAATATTTAAATTTTGGTACTTCAACTTGAAGTTTCTATTTGTTAAATTTCAACCCATTTTATCTGGTAATTTGAAACATCGTTATTAACTTTTTACAACAGCCACAAAGAGTTTCACAATGTATTATGTTACTGCCATAATATGGATAAATATCCGGCAAATACTTAAAAAGACTGTCCATTACAATTTAAAACACGTCAGGTGCACAAATGATATTAAATTTTATAAGATGGTTGTTATTATTTATGAAGCATATAAAGACACATTCAACAGCGAGTGGACATCAGCATCATCAGTATATGCAAAAGCATTTATTGATGTTATGTAAAGTAAGGGATTATCAGTTAATAAATTAAAACGTTTACCTACACACTAGTATCCAATTTGAAAGTATCCGGTCACTGCCTCTAACACAATTTTGATGTAATTTTTCCAAGCTAAAATCGTGGTCTTCTAACTTACTTGCTATCAGGCTTGTTTAATTTAAGCAAAGAAAATATCAAAATGATTTTTCCAAAAAGCCTTGAGTTTTAATTATGTGACACAGGTAATCTCAAAACACAGATGAAAATCACATGTTTGTGAAATTTTTTTTTTTTTTTTTTTAGTGTTCCTAACTTGAGACACCCCTTATCGAGCCAATTCCCAGAATAATAGTAGGTGTTATTAAAAACCTGTTATTTTGTCGGCATGCTGAAACATATAACTGTTACCTTGATTAAGTATTTTATTATATGTTAACACTAAAATTAACATTCAAATGATAAAAGCAGTGGCCATTTAGGACACAACCCAGATACTTTTTTACACGACGTGAAATTAAAGTCAAGGAAATTAATTTTTCAATTTTTCAAGTTATCTGAATGTAAAACAATCAGTACATATCATATGAACAAAAATATAATGACCTACTCTCAGTATAACAGCAGCAGTTTTTATAAATATGTCATTTTTCTAAGCATGCTGAAACACATAACTTTTATCATGAAAAAGATTTTTACCGTATGTTAACACCAAGTGACATCCACGTAATAAAATAAGTTGGCATTTAAAACACAACACAAACACTTTCTTAGGCAATAATAATTAAACAGCACAGAAATGGATTTTTAAATATTATCATTTTTCATGTGATCTCAATATAAAACAGTCAGTACATGTCCATATCAATACAATTATAATGACCCATTCTCAGTACAATAGCAGCAAATATTATTAACATCTCATTTTGTAAGCATGCTGGAACATATAACTATTACCTTGATAAAGTATTTTACCATATGTTAACACCAAAATTACATCCAAATGATAAAGAGTAGTGGCCACTTAAAAACTCAACCCAGACACTTTTTACACGATGACAAATTAAAGGCAAGGAAATTAGTTCTTCAATATTTCAAGTGATCTGAAAGTCAGTACATGTCCATATCAACAAAATTATAATGACCCATTGCCAGTATAATAGCAGCCGCTACTATAAACATATAATTTTTTTAAGCATGCTGAAACACACAACTGTTACCTTGGTAAAGTATTTTACCATATCTTAACACCAAAATTACATCCAAATGATAAAAAAGTAGTGGCCACTTAAAACACAACACAGACTCTTTTTCACATAACAACAAATTAAAGGCGAGGAAATGAATTTTTCAATATTTTTTCAATTTTTCGAGTCACCTGAATATAAAACAGTCAGTACATGTCCAATCAACAAAATCATAATGACCCATTATCAGTATAACAGCAGCAGTTTTTATAAACATGCTATTTTCTAAGCATGCTGAAGCCCATTACTTTTATCATGAAAAAGCATTTTATGTATGTTAACACCAAATAACGTCTATGTAATAAAATTAGTTACCATTTAAAACACAACAAAGATACTTTCTTATGCAACAACAACAGCACAGAAATAAAGTTTTAAATAATAGCACTTTTCAAATGATCTCAATATAAAACAGTCAGTATATGTCCATATCAACAATATTAAAATGACCCATTCTCAATATAATAGCAAAAGCTATTATAAACATATAATTTTGTAAGCATGCTGAAACACATAACTGTTACCATGATAAAGTACTTTACCATATGTTAACATCAAAATTATATCCAAATGGCCACTTAAAAACACAACCCAGACACTTTTTTACACAGTGACAAAATAAAGGCAAGGAAAAGACTTCTTCAATATTTCAAGTGATCTGAATATAAAACAGTCAGTATATGTCCATATCAGCAAAATTAGAATGACCCTTTGCCAGTATAATAGTAGCAACTATTATAAACATATCATTTTGTAAGCATGCTGAAACTAATAACTGTTACCTTGATAAAGTATTTTACCATATGTTAACACCAAAATTATATCCAAATGATAAAAGTAATAACCACTCAAACACTCAACCCAGACACTATTTTGCACAATGACAAATTAAAGGCAATGAAATGACTTCTTCAATATTTCAACTCTTCTGAATGTAAAACAATCAGTACATGTACATATCAATAAAATTATAATGATCCATTAGCAGTACAATACAGCAGTTACACTGGTTATCATAAATTAAGGAAAAATCACTATTACTGAAAAAGTTACACGTAGAATTTTATGAAACTTACCCACAATATACAGCACATAGAAATGTATCAAATAACATAAAAAGAAATTACTAGACAATTATGGTAGTATAGAAATTAGCACATAAATGAAATGAACAAATCGAAGGTATCAGTTTGCTATAGGAAACATACCATCAATATGGAATATGATCGCCTCAAGAATCAATACAGCACATACAGCGATGTCTGAGGCTTTCAATTATGCAGTGTATCAGCTCCATAAGAAGCGAGAGCCATTGCTCTTGCAAAGCAATTGCAAGCGCGGCAAAGGTTTGAGAGGGCGGATTGAGAGCAGCTAGACGTCTCCCTAAAGCATCCCAAACATGCTCGATAGGATTCAAGTTCGGGGACTGAGCTGGCCACTCCATGTGGATAATTATTTTCTGTTGAAGATAATCATCTACGATGTGAGCCCTGTGCAGTCTTGCGTTGTCATCCTGTAACAGGAAAACATCACCTATTGCCCGGCATATGGGCGCACATAAGCATCAAGGATGTCATCTCTATAAACCTGAACATTCACGGTTCCCCTTGGGAAAGACATGGAGGTCTGTGCGTCCATCCAAAGAGATGCCACCCCAAACACAGACGCTTCTGTATGCATTTATTTCACGGATGTTTGATGGATAATAATGGGTTCCAAGTTCTCTCCATATCAAATAACGCCTACTATCGCTTTCTAAACTAAACCTGGACTCATCCGTAAAGTGAACAGACTTCCATTGATCAGATGTCCAGTGGACATATTGTTGTGCCCACTGCAAAGGGTCCCTCCTATGGCCTGACGTCAGCGGCACGCAAATGGCTGGTCGCCTCGCATACAGACCACCTTCGTGAAGCCTTCTACGCACAGTTAACGTTGACACCAGCCTTCCGGTGGCTGCAGCAAGAGAGGATCTGAGGAGAATCAGAGTAGAGGTTCTATTCCTGCATGCACATAATGTCAAATATCGGTCATCAGTGCTCGTCGTAGCAGTTGGCCGTCCTTGGCTGAACCTCCTAGATGCCGAATCTGTGGTTTGAAATTGCCTCCAAAGTCTATGAACCCCGGAAGGACTCACATTTAACCATTTGGCCACTTCTGTTTGACTTTATCCTGCCTCTAGTATCCCAATGGCTCTCCATCGCAGTTCTGCAAGCAAATGATGCCTGGAGGTCATTGTTACGAATTGGCTATCTCAGATTTTTTTATGTCACTATCACAGTGAAATATGTGGGCTTGCTCTCAAACATGGACTTTTATGCTCCTCGCAGATGACGTATTCCGAGTGCACCACCACTAATTTGCATATTGTAGTTTTACTCAGCTACTCTTACTTGGCAACATATTCAAATTTTACACGTTTGGCTTATTATTGAGGGAGTTATCGCTATTTTTGTGATTTTTCCTTAATTTATGATAACCAGTGTATTATAAACATATCATTTTGTAAGCATGCTGAAACACATAATTGTTACCTTAACACCAAAATTATATACAAATGATAAAAGTACTGGCCACTTAAAACACAACCCAGACACTTTTTTGCATGATATCTAATTAAAGGCAAGGAAATTAATTTTTAAATATTTCAAGTCAATTATAATGATAAAGAATCTTACCATATGTTAACAGTAAAATGATATCTACTTAAAATAATAGGGACCACTTAAAACACAACCCAGACACTTTTTTACATAGATACATAGAAATGAATTTTTCATTACTATTACTTTTCAAGCGATCTCAAGGTTAAGCAGAGAGTACATATGAATATAAACAAAATAATAAGCAATTCACAATAATGTATAACAGTAGCTGTTACATGCCAAAATATTTTTTCAACAGAAATAAATCTGAACTAACATCACTAAGCTTTGCAATCAATTTGAGTCTAGTTACATGCATTAAAGTGACTAAAGGCCGAAACATTTTAAAACTTACCAACAGGTATAAAATAAGTGAGAAATCATTGCATAATATTGTCAGCTCTTTGAAACATAAACCACATATGATTAAATAAACTTACTAGTCTATGAAACACAGCATCATTTAAATTAAAATTTATATATTTTAAACATTTAATCTCTGAACATCTATTATATTTTTTATTTATGCTTTAAAGTTTTCAATTTGCATTCTTTTGCAATGTTTTTCTGATTCAGTGTATCAATCTTTAATTTCCAATAATTATTTAAAAATGTGTTCGTTGATGACCAAAGGACTTCCTTTAATTCTTTGTGTGGCTCATGAGCTTTAGGGCAACGATCTAGATTTAAAAAAATGTCATTTTCTATGAGTATGTCTAGAATTAAGTTACTTGCTATATCCTTTTGATTTGCAGAAAATAGAAATTCATCCTCAAATTCTTCATATACAAGTTTTTGAATAACAATATAATTATATATTACTGAATTTAGTACATCACGATGAGGATATAAAAGTCCTCTATCAGATCTTTTTATCCATGACTGTCCTTCATTTTCTACACTTAACTTTTTATCAATAGTTAGATTGCCTTTATGAATATCACAGCTTAATATTTTTACAACTTTATAGCTACAGCAACCAGTTATTTACATTAAAATAGGTATGTCATTTTGAACATTTTGTATATTTTCATTTGTAATAGTAATTCTTCCTGAGAAAGTGCATCCAATATTTTCTCGCTCCAGAGATTCAATGCATAGGTTTTTACAATTTAGATAAATAGAAATTCTTCCATACGTTGATGATTTAATAACAGTTGGTAGAAGACTTTGTAATCTTAATTTCACTTCAGTTTCATATACTTGCCTTATAGAAATATTATGTTGTAAACCAACCAGCTATCTGTATTTTCCAAATCTATTCTCCATGAGATCTGTCTGAACTTTCCCTGGTAAAAAGTAAGTAAATTTTAGCTCTTCAATGCCATACCTTACCACTTCGAGCAATGAATAGTTAGTATGTGTTAATTCAAAATGTGTTTCTTTAGTTAGTCCACCTAAAACAGCCTGTTTTCCACTGATTTATCCACTCAAGTAACTTATTTAAATAACTATATTTAACATCATTATTTTGCACAGTAATGCCTTTTGATACTCATTCATTTTATGGTGTCCTTTAAAAATGCTTTTAAACATTTACTATTAACTACCACGTAGAGATAATTTTAATAAATTCAGCAGTTACTTCATAATTTAAAATACCAATTTTTTACCAATAACCATTATTGACTCTGCAAGATGACTGCCAAATATTTGTAATGCAAGCTTGGCATTTTGTCTTTCCAAATTAGTTGGATATGGAGCTTTCAGAGTCAAATGATAACTATGTTTTATAATTCTGCCTGCCTCTAATGATTGAAGATTTTTATGGGTTCAAATGCCGCTGTTTCGACCTTGGAAAAATTTTCAAAATTTGGATAAAATAAACATTGCCCAGAATTTTTTTGATTTATGCAGTTTTTCCTGACACACTTCAAGATGTGCACTGAGTCAATAACAAAAAATAGTGGCTGAGACAAGTCTGCAGGGTTTTCATACACAATACTAATTTTTGGAGGCGTACAAAATAATGACATGTTTTTTTTTTATTTATTGAATTAGTATCAGAGACAACTGCCGCAATTCTATAACCTATATTTTCTAAACCAATTATTATTTCTTTAAGATACTGATACAGATCCTCAGAATTTAATGATATAACTGGTAATATATGTGTCCCATCTTTGAAAGGTGATAATAAGCTGTGTATCATAAAAATATAAGCACTTGTAGCAGCTTTTTCACAGTTGTAGGCCATGCCACACAAATTTCCTCTTTTAAAATCGAAACAGGAATTTAAATGCACTTCATCCATCATAATAATTACAGTTTTATCATTTTCTTCTAAGACCTTGAATTTTTGTTTAACACATCCTAAAAAGTCATCATTAAATTGCTCAGTAATAGAATTAAGACAAAAATTTGAACAAACTCTATGAAAAGTATGAGGGTGCGGAAAACCAATGTAACCTGAATGTTGTAAAAACTTGTATGCATGTGGTGAGATCAAGTTTAACATTTCTTTTAGTTTACATTTAGTTTATTTGCTTGCTCTGAAAGGAAGTTTAGTTCAGATTTATTCTCTTTTCAATTTTGACAGCATATCATCCACAATTTGTATAGAATTCTTAATATATTCTTCATTTTGAGAGTTATGAGATAGGCTTTCAACTTCCTTTAATACTTCTAGAAACATATTTATATTACTAATTTTTATAGGGAAAGCAAATTTACCAATAGATTTTACAGATATTAGGTTAGATTACCGATATTTTTAATATAAATAGATACTATTAAATCCTCATTTATTACTACCGATTTTTGAATTTCTTGAGCTGGGTCACTTATATCAAGTACCATAGTTGAATTTTCAGTATGTACAGTCGTCCAAAATGTTTCTAAAATTTGATGTGCTAGGCAACTATTGAATTCAATTAAACTTTCAAATGATTGCTCATTATCATATCGTTCTTTCGTTTTCAAACTTTCTTCTATTGCTTTCTCCAGCTATTTCTCTTCTAAACGAGCTTTCTTCTTTTCTGGTCACATTCTTGATACAGAACTTGATTGTATGTAGAATGGGCATCAGGAAACTGAGAAGGTACACATCCTTTTTTCAAACGTGGCCTAGAAATTGGGGCTTTAATTTCATCATTCATTTTGATTTCTCATATTATTTGATAGGCTCGAAAATGTAATTCACATAACTATAAAACAAAATATTCAAAAATTAACTTATGATTACAATAGTTACATGCATGTTAATACTTAGTAACAAAAGTGAACAAGCCCTATGATTTAAATGAGTACTTTGATAACTAAATACAAATTAAAAAGCCAGTAATATGATTTCTATTACAAGAATAATTTCTTTAAGTAATTTGTTATGTCTAGACTGCTCATCATGATGATTACAGCTTTATTTACATTCAAAGAAATTTATGTAATTGAGATAAATGTTTACAACAAACTCATTATCAAAAACAATTAATTACCTTAAATATATCATACCAAACTTATACACATCATTAAGAAAATTTTAAAATGAAACCTATTATCATTATTTGGAAGTTCCTTGTCATAGAAATTATGATGAATTTGGAATAATTACAAAATCTGCCGCACAGTATACTAGAAAGCATTTACACATTATTGGCTTTTAAGTAACTACTAAATTTAGAATTCTTCCTGTTATATGGAACTTTATTTCATTCATATAACTTTGAAGGAAAATATTTCTTGAAATGATTAAAACAGGCAAGATTAAAATCTTTTAACCATAAACTTCTTACCAACAGATCAAAATCTAATAATGAAAGCATAAACATAACATATATATCAATAAAAGTAATAAAATTTTTATAAAGATACAAAACCCATAAAAAATGCAGCAAAACTGAACTTACTCTGATATGTTTAGTAGGTTGAAAGCCACCTTTTCTTCGTAGACTCCTTATCCATTTTATCCGGAGTTCAGTCTCATTTGGGAACTTGAATACAATAACTTTTGAGCCATTTTTATAATTACCAGTACATTTATGAGGCGTCATATGAAATTATAAAAGCACAAGACAATATAAAAACTTTGTTGCTTATGTTCGTTGCTAAACTACGGGGCTTTGAGCTTGTTGGAAGGAGCGAAGTGAGTCTGGCTTTCTTCTGTTAGTAGGTGCTGTCTAAAGTCACTGAATTAGACCAGCTTTCAAGTCCTGGTGAGCTGGCTGCATGAGCGTTTTGTGGTTTTCTCCATGTGTAACATGAATAAGAGGCAGATTTCCTAAGAAAGTCTTTCTTCCCTTAGTCAAATAGCCCTCACCTGCTTTTGGCATAATACAAATGTATCAAAGCTCCCTGAATTCTAAAAAACGTGATGCCAGGTTTGGTTAATTGTGCTATTGAAGCATTTCAACACTAATAAAGCATTATTTATATTTCTACACAGATATCTTTGTTAAAAACAGTGTGAATTAAATAGTTCATATATTTGGTTAAGTAACTGTTGTTTTGTCCAATACCATCAATTTCACCTATGATAAACTAACCATTTTACTTGTATTGTTCCAAAACGTCTTTGCTATATTTGATTTTTAATGCCCTGCTTACTTCGTCTAGTACTGCAAACTCTGTTTTTATTCATGCTTATTTTGTTTCCCTTTTGTGTTTTACTTCTTCTGCAATTTTCTCATTCAGGAATGTTCTAATGTGCTTAAATATTATGTGTTAAATTTATGTTTTAAGCAACCTTACATAGTGAAATTTTCAAGAATTTCAAAGAATTTCACTGTGTTTGATAATCTTTTATTTACATGTGCTCAATTCGAGCATTTTAAAATTTTTTTCAGTTGAACTTTAAATAAGCGTTTATATGACTCATTTACTGGATAAAAATATTTGACAGTTGTTCTGAGAAGATACTTGCCATATTGCTCCTAATTATGCATTAATTTAAGTACCTTAAAAGATACATAAAATTTTTTGGGCAGTATTCATATTTAGGTTGTTGGATTTACATGGAAAAATATACAGCAACTAAAACATACGATTAAATGATTTTTGTTGTCGTCAAGATTCACCTGGGTTGAAGAATGTACTATCAGCTCGTAATAAGTAAGTATCATAATAAGTAAATTTTGTACCAAAGGTAAATAACACAGTGTTAGAAATACTTTTTATAAATTAAATTATGAAAATGTTAGAATTAAATTAAGTAAAAGTTAATAATGTTATTGAGAAGCATGCATTTTTTAATCACTCAGTTTATTACATGTAATTTATGAATACAACTTAAAAACTAAAATTAAATTATCATAACGAGTAAATTTTGTACTAATGGTAATAATACACAGCAACAATTGTCATAACTGATGATTTCTATGAAAGATTCAAACAGTTGTTGGAATCCACTAGTGTTGGACTGCTAAGCCACGGAACACTGGTGGTTCAAGCTGGTGTATGAGAGTTTTTGTGGTTTTCCTTACATGCAATTTGAATCTGAGCCTGTTTTTCTTAAAATGTCCTTTATGAAGGCATCCTTCCTCTGATAGCCAGCATATATATTTATTTCCCATTCATAAATATTGTTCTATCTTCTTAAATACAGATCCGTATAGTTTGTTTGTCCTTTCACAATATCTATTGGGCAACGAAGTAAGCTTGTTTTAATAAAGGAAAAAAAAATAATGTTTTTAATTATGAGTTAAATGAAATACTTTGAAAAGTAATGTTAGTTTCTATACTTCTATGCTTTACACTGCAAAAGCCTCCCACATCACTTTTATACGAAAGCTTTACATAGCAATGGTTTAAAGTTGTAATGATAATATATGTAGTTACCTCACTTTTTTTCATTCTGAAACAGATTTTCTAACAGCAATTGAGTGATATTTCTTAACAGATGAAATTAATTGATCTCTTAGAAAATAAATCTTATGTCTGAAGAAGTGTCATACCTATAGGTTAAAAATATGGTAAATATATTTGTGAAATGCTGTTCAGTTTTGAACACCATTTAAATAAATAATTTTGTGTATGATGCAAATAAAAATATATTATACTATTTTATGCAGTGGACAATTAATCATAGAATCAAGTATAATGTAAAGTTCCTTTATTTTAAGTAACCATTTATTTTACATTTTGGATCTTTACTCTCAATTCCCATTTCTACTTTCTCACCAGAATGCGTGTATTTAAGGTGGGGTTTTTGCTGTTGTTGTTGCTTATGCTCACTTGTCTGATGTAGTCAGGCCAAGCCCATGAAATTCTTCGTGGCAAGGAGCGCTAGATTATGCCTGTCGTTGGCAACAGCCTTGAGCACCTAACAGGTGACAATGCAATTTGGCTCAATTCTGCCCCCTAGTTTTGATGGAGAGCACTCGGAGGGACGGGTCCAAAGGTCTCCTACCCCTCTCCTGTACCACCAAACCACACGAGAGGACTTTCGGCTCGCCGCATATTTAGAATGCCGCCATGCCGCATCGATACTATACATTTACAAATATCCATGCCTTCTCCCGGATTCGAACTCAGGCCCTTCGGCACGGCAGTCAGCGACGCCAAGCACTATACCGGTTGGGCAGCAGGTGAGGTTTTTAAATTGTATAACAAAGCGTGTTTTGCCTATTCAGGTAATGTTGCTAGATAAGATTTGTAATCTTCGGTCTTGCATTAAATTTGCTGTTAGCTGAACTGCATGCCAGTTATGTTTTGACCCAATTTACTAAACTGATTTGTGCAGCCTTTGGCTATTAGTTTATTTGAATTTAAATTTTACATTTGAAATTACCGTCATCTTAAGTTATCTTGCCACAAGTAGTTGACTGCGTTGTAAGCAAAAAGCAAGCCTTCTGTTCTTATTTAGTTTTAATAAAGAGTCTTTTACATCCTCTCATGTTTCAGTTGTTACTTTAGACTAAATGATAATTCATTTAACATCTGCCTAAAGTTTACTCAGATGGCATGACTGCAAATAAATATATCTAAACTTTATTAATAATTACATTCAAAGATGTTGAAATCGGTATTTATGTATTTGCCATATATTCAAATTATTATATATAAATTGTACTCTTATTGCAAAAAATTCATTTCTATTAGATTAAATGTCTAAGTAATGTAGAAAATTTGCATAAAATTTAAAATAAAGCGTCCATAGTTATGTCAACACACTATTAATAAAAATTATGATACTCAATGGTGGTTATTCATTATACAACTATTTGACTCTGAGATTTACAAGATTTGAGAACTGTAAATTATGTGCAATATATTCCATAATCTAGGCAACATTATATTACTTACAGTCAGACAAATCATAAAAGTGTAATAAAAGCAGTAACGAAAACTTGATTTTGGTCTATAAATTCACAGTTACAGATCCCTGTAGTTCTAATTTTAGAAATAAAGCAAAAAGGGATTTTTAGACCATGGTAATTTTGATCATGGCACATTTTAAAGTTCAGTATTTTCACATGCAAAATTTGTTAAGGTATTACAACTTGGATAATTTTTTGCAGCATATTTTTGTCCAAAATTAAATATTCTTTGAGTCTCAGAAACTAACAGCAGAACAAAAGTGACTGGTGCTGGCAACTATTTGTTTTGTATCATATAAAACAATACCAGTAACTGTTATAAACTTCAAAGACAGCCTGATAAATTACAACACTAATTGCTCATATCTCACTACATGTTTTCACAGAAAGGTAAAGAAGCTCTTTTATTTAGCCAAATGCATGAAAAACATTTCATTAATTAGACTTTTTCTCTATAAAATTATATAAAAAGATAAATTTTGTATTTTTCCATGCCATTCAACCACAGTGCTAAAACTGCTGTCATAAAATTATTTCCATATTTTGAGAAAGACTCTTAATTGGTAATATTTAAAATAAGTGGTAAAAGATATATTCAAGAAAATTTGACTTTTCCAAAATCCCTGTTCAAGATAGAGAATAATCCTGATAGAAGCTTTGGAAATTATATTTAATTAACATGCATTTTAAAACCTGTTAAAATAAAATTTACCAAAGTAAAAAGGGCATATTAGCAGAAAAGCATACATTTGCAAAGTGAAAATAACAATATCTATTATATTTGCTGAAAGTGTGGGTAATTGAATAACATTACCTTATTATTGTAGGTAAATTATTTCTTAAATTATTTACCAGTTAAGGAAATCATTCAGAACATCAAGAACTATTAAAATATAAAAACATAATCAGCCATCTTATTTCTCAATGCTCGTGTTTAAAGAACAAGACATTCCTCACCAGCAGCTGAGTGACTAAGCTTATGAAACACTAATTATCATGTCCCTCATTTGGGTCCTGGTAAAAGAAAAGCTTTGCAACTTGATTTCCCTTCTACATTATTATTAATTACTAACTAGTATATAGATACAGGCCAATTCTTTGAAACAAATATATAAACTCCTCTTCTTTGAGAAATAATATATAAACAAGGTATATATTATGCATGGATTATTTCTCAAAGAAGAGGAGTTTATATATACTGCATATATGAACTCCTCTTCTTTGAGAAATAATCCATGCATGCTTTGGTATAATTAATTAATTAATGCAAGTACTCATATCACTACTACTCAAAATAGTTCCATTTTTGGTGGTGTTGCCTTGAATTTGAATTTTTTAACAACAAAAATTTATTTACACTTTATTCTTACATTAATTTATTTCATATGAAAACACAATACAACATTGCATGCTCTAAAAATGTTGGTATATCAGTTTGAAATAACATCAGTGTAAATTTCAATCACAGGTACTTTTAAGGATACTTTACAGTTAACACAATTTTTTTTATAATCAAAAACTAAATCAAGTATTCAAACTAAGAAATCATGAATTAAATCCTTCTAAATCACCATGTAATATTAAATAACATACAGATGGGCACAAAATAATTCAAACATGATAGCTAAATAAGTTGAACTTCACAGTTAAATTTTAAAATAATGTAAGAATGAGATAAATGCATATTTACATGTATTTATAAAAGGTACAAAACAAAACAAACTTTAAAAGTGACAATGTAAAAACTATCATACACAATATATTTTAAATTTTTCTAAAGCTCGATGCACAACTGATATATTTTAAGTCCCAAAATCAATTATTAAAGATTTTAGAAATTTACTTAAGAACATTTTTATTCAGCACTAAGAAGTATTAACGAGGGTCTAATTTATGGTCTGTCAATGGCTTTAGAAGCCTTTTATGTGGTATTGTTAGGTAAAGAAGATGCATTACTTCATCAGGAGCAATTCAAAACACTCAACCAATGGAAATGAATGCTTTCTCTGATGTAGACTCAGAGCGTATTTGCATAAAAGCATGTAACGAGTAAATGAATTTAAAATAATAAATACTAATTATAAGAACTAAAATTAACTTTGAGAATATCCTCTATGACATGACAGAAAACAATCTAATAACATAAATTGTGTTAAATCTCTGTTATTAAATAATGAAGAATCTGCATCTATGTTCCCCATACTGTGGAATAACAGTACCACTTAGAGTCATCAAATTTTGAACACATGTTATCCTTTACCGAAATATGTGACCTTCAAGCCCAAGATTTGAATTTTTATTTATTTAATTATTTTGTGAGAAATTAATGACATTTTGATTAGCTCAACAATTTAAAACCAAACTGTCGCCACTTGGTAAAACATAAGATATTTTTTTTTTCAAATTTAATCAGATAATTCAATGATTTAAAAGAAACATGTTACTACTGCCTCAGATAAAATATTTGTTGTATCTTTCAAATGCCAGTGTGTTCAGAAAAATGTAAGATATTTGTTTTTTCTTTCAAATTTAAACTGTCTGTTACTGATTTACAGGTGTAGTTATTTTTAGCAAGAAACACAATTCTTCATCTCTGCTATTATTAACTGGAAATGTGAAAAAATATAACAAACAGATGGACTCATTAAAATTATTATATTTTTACACAAACTAAAGGTGGCTGGCTGCACAAGTCACCAGTGTTTAACTAAAATTTGACATCAAGAGCACAACCAACAGAATATAATCATCCTATTCTGGCAACAAATTTGTGCAATTCTTCAATTGAGATAACGAACTAGAATCAAATCTACTAGAAGAATCTTCTAGAACTAGGATCTACACAAATTTCAAAGTATAATATCATTTTGTAACATGGGGAGGTCTTGAAATATGAAATTTCCTTTTCTTTATTTCATTCGCACATAAATGCCATATGTATCTTTTAATGGTAACATTAATTTCAGAATTACACTTTTTAAATAAAAATTCAAGGTATATTTCTATCAGCCTAGCTGTGTATACACTTGTATAAACATGAGATTAAAATCTATTTAAAAAATATTTTGGTTATACTCTGCCATTTAATCTTATGACCTTTAAGTCTTAACATATGTTTATTATTAACACATTCATTGCTGCAGATATCTTGTCCACTAGGCATATTCATTAAGCACCTTTGACGAAATATCTCATCATTCACATCATGTGATCCAATGGCTTATTGGATAACTTAGCTACATATCAGTCCCTAGAATGCTGTTTTCACAAAACTCTATGACACGCTTGCAGCATGCAGTACAGTACACTAACAGACTGCAGTGCAAGCATACTGGGAATATTTTTCAAGTAGTTTCCCTTTGGCAAGGTCCAGATAGTTCTGTTGTAACTTTGTAGCCCTTGTAAAAATAAACACAAGCTTTTTTTTAAACACTCTAAATGGAAGAACTTTTTCAATCTGCTGTATTTTCATAAACTTTCAATCATTAAGTCAATATTTAGATCATAAAATAAAAAAGAAAACATAATATTTTAAATAATACGGTAATATACAACAAACGACCAAAAAAAAAACCCCTCTTGACTATATAAAGGCAATCATGTCACTTGCAGTTAACTATGCATGAAAGATGAATCAATAAAATATTTAACTTCATCTAATAAACAGCTTGCTGATGACACTAATTTAGATCTAGGATGCAGCTACAAGTGTGACCACAATTCCAATTATGACACTGAAGAAAGTTCAGGGAAGAAGAAATAGCATTTACGAACTTAGAAGCTCTTCAAGTGGAACACAGCCTAAGACTTAGCTGAACAGCTAAATAGAGTTTATTGAAGTCTGTAGTACGAACACAGATATAACACAAGAAAATATTTCAACTTTTGAGCAATTCTAGCAAGAACAAAAATTATAAGAGTCCAAAAGCTTTCAAATGAAAAAATGAACCCTCATGAAAAGTAGGTGGGAACTATATACCATCTAATATTGTTTCTAAGTTTGGTTATTAAAATACTTGAATATAACAAAGAAAACTAATGCTATTTGTGATGGAAGACTTTTAAAGTGAAACTGGCTTGTATTTATGCTACAGAGGGGACAACCAGAAAATCCAACTGTGGAACCACCCATTTCGCTTGGATGCAAATCGAGGACCAGTTACCTATACGCTGGAGTCTAAAACAGCCTGTTTACTATTATTTTTCAAAATGGCAGTGGGATTACTTCACCTCGAGGCACAGATTTCTCGGCCTCCTCATGACTAACAGAATTTCTTCATTAATTTATTATGAATGCAATTATATTGTATCAGAAACCAACAGGTATACTAAGCAACGTATCATCTATTTCAATAGCTAAACCACAGAAAAAACCATATAACTGATCCTGTGGAGATGGAGAATTTTTTAAAACTTATTTTCGAAGAGAGGCTTAAGGAAAAAAAGGCATCTTCAAGATTACTCATCCAGCAATTCAGTAAAAACACTGATTTTTAGTGCCATAATCGCAAGGGTCAAACTCTTACTAGGATTTCAGAACATTAGCAATAATAAAGGTGTCAATCACAGAAATTGTAACAATAGGTTACACAAGTTGCAAAGTTTTTGCAATGCTCTTCTGGGAAATTTCAAATAATTTCTCAAGGGAGAATCAAATAGTTTTGTAATGAGGATGCCTTGTATTTAGGCAATATATATTGGAAAAACAGTTATGTAAAAACATACTGTTACAATAGAAGAGAAACACGCCAATGTGACAATCAAATTCACTGAAACAACCTTGTATTTGGCGTACATACTGTTATTTCACAATGGATCCATAGTGTGGATTAAGACAGCAACAAAGCATAGTAATGACTCTGATTGATAAATTACTAAACTGCATGCACTACATACAGACAATTACTACACAAGTGTTGCTCACAAATATGCTGCCTGACAATTAAATGCTATGCATACCATTTTGAGGCAGCTAGAAATATCTCTCAAAAACAGGCAAAATATTTATGTATAGAAAGCAGCATGCAGGTGTGTTCAAAAACAAAGAAAAATGTGCTAATAACTAAGGATTGAGCATTCTAGTAAAATAACAACCTGCCAATAATAATCGAAAAGGCAAATTTGTCACCAGCACAGATTGTATCTTGGATAATAATAAACACATGTGTTGACATGTAACATGTTAATAAATACATGTGTCAACAGACTTCATTAATTGTTTTCATAATACTCATGTTGTACAGAAAAAGTGTGCTTCAGCATTTCATATGGCAGTTAGTAATGCTTATGGGTTGTATGCTTAAATTGATGGAAAATAACTGAGGATCTATTTTCACAAGGCTTCATTCATTGCTAAGCTACTGAAAGTAAGTGTATACCATTTTCAGTCTCTATTTCTAAAATCAAATATCACCAGATACGTCATAACAACCAGAAAATTCTCATGCAAGGGAGCTTCTGGGAATTTTCGAGCTGTGCAGCGAAGCTCCAAATTGACTTGAATTTATAATTCCTAATTCAGTTTACTGAACTATTTATAATGTGATTCTGATGTAAAATACATTAATATTTAATTAGATATTCTAAATTTTATGTTCTTTGGCGTAATTCCGTTTTGTAATTTTCTTACACATTTACACAGAAAAAATCATGGGAATGAGAGATATAATGTGAAAATAAAATTAATAGTTAATGTACACCTTGTACAAAAAAAAGGGGGGGTGACAGTTCTACATCTCCTGTTCGACTGGATCGACTGTCAAAATTTAACTTGCGTTTTCCATGTCTCGAAAGCAAGACTTAAGATACATATTAGACTTTTATATAGCATTATTCTAACATAGATATTTTGACACAAAACCGGACTTTTTCTGAAATAACATAACAATTTTTTCCACATCTTGATTCTACGACTCAAATTATGGCTAGATATTAAATTTTGTTATTTTTGGTGAAATTTAAAAATGGTCTTGGCGCAATTTTTCCAAGTTTGCGTCAAGAATAATTCACTTAACAAACTTCTTAACTTATATCAACCTATTTTCCTTTCCTTTTTTTCATTGTAGATGAGCAGAAAAAAGGTCATCGTTCACACTTTCAAGTAATTTTAACAAAGTTCATAAACCACATTTGGCATTACTATCGCTTATATGCCAAATTTAATAATGCGCCAATATGTAAATTCATGTATATCTTCGGAAATTTTGAATAAAGAAACTAATTTTTCGCAGGTACGCTTAGAAATATAGCTACTTTAAGGTGATGGTAACAATTTTATAGGTTATAATTCAAAATGTTTTACGAAAAATTTCTAAAAATAAATCATAAAAATTGATGAATTCTATTTCGAATGAACCTAGATTTCGAAATTTGAAAGGAAAAATCAAATAAGTTTAAATTAAAAAAAGAGATAACAAATATATAGCAAATTCAATTAACATGGAGGAGCTAAAATTTTGAGAGCTAATTTTTTAAAAATTACTAGTGCGATTTTTACGAAACTTGGTACTTTGGCATAGTTTGAACCATAGAATGGAAATATGGAAAAACAAATGGTATATTACTTGAGAAAATTCCGATTTTGTGTCCAAATACCTATGTCAGAACAATGCTATATATAAATCTAGTATATATCCTACGTCCCGCTTTGCAGACATGGAAAACCTCGAAGTTAAATTTCGATACAGACAAATTCTGATCAAATGTAATTTAAAAAGAATAACTGAATGCTGAAAATCACTAGGCATGGAGAATGAAGTTTGTACAATTTTAAATTTCATTATTTCAATGAATATCATTTGTTGCTAGGAAACTTTTGCATTAGCACTTTTTCTAAGGAAAGGCCAAAAATTAAAAACAGAGAGATTGGGTGATCTACCACGAGATGTGTGGTAGAATTGGCAGCTATGAAGAGAATAATGAAAATACTAAATCAAATTTAATGGATGATACACTATCTGCAACAGCAGCAAATGCTGCACCAACACAGAACCATGTCATCTGTAATTCTTATCAAATACGACAAGATACTCATTTCCTGTGCAACACATGCATATCAAAACCTACGTTATGTGTAAGTGCTTTACTCTGAAAAATAAGCTTTTAAAAATTTTAATATTTTGTAAATATATTTTTAACTCAAACAAAACTTGCATACACAAGATACCGTTTTACGGCTAGAAGTTAAACAAAAACGTTTTCCATAAATATGGTTTTGTTTCTTAAAAAATATTTTCGGTGCAAGAAGAGGCAGCTAAAACCCATGCCACACCAGCAACTGAATGTGTTAAATTTAATATTATCAAGGTTCACACAAATGTATACTGTATTTCATACACTCAAATGCTCAAAATATTTCCTTCTGAAGAAATATTAATTAAATTGTTGTAATACAATACAAAGTCCGAGATCCGAACTCGTCAGGACTTCGCGATTCCGGATATTAGATCATCAGTTTAAATCCATTAAGATGGCATGTAAAATTATAAAATTAAAAATATGAAATTGTGATTTATAAAATAATGAGGCATTTATTATCTAATGGCTATCAAAATTTACAAAAACAAGCTTAATATTTATTTTACTTTATTAAACATTTCTTTGAATGTCAATTGTTTAAATTGCTTCGCTTTTTTTGCTAATATTTCCTCTTCAATTATATAGACAGACATAATTTCTCGTTCAGTTACAAAGTTCCATTGTCTCGAGAATTCTGACTAACTTGTCAATCGAATTTTTTTCTTTTTTAATAACCTCTCTGTCACTTTCTTCACTATCGGTAGCCATATTTTCCGGATCTAGAACCATAAACTACAGATTTCGCCGTCCGTTGATTGATTGATAATTGGGCATTGTCATCGCAATGAAAAATTTCTATTATATCATCTTCATTTATTATGGCTTCTCCAAATTTCTTTACAAAATCCATTAATTTGAAAATTTCACCTTTGGTTTGCAATATCCGAAAGCC
Organism: Stegodyphus mimosarum; assembly: GCA_000611955.2. Classification (NCBI taxonomy): domain Eukaryota; kingdom Metazoa; phylum Arthropoda; class Arachnida; order Araneae; family Eresidae; genus Stegodyphus; species Stegodyphus mimosarum. Next base: position 137,609 of record KK120044.1, on the reverse strand, counting down.
TTCAGATTCGCGGCTATCATCTTCATCATCCTCACCATGAAATACGGTAGGTAGACATAAAATATGCCAAGCATTTTTAAAGTATTTGGAGGCACATCCTCCCACAAATTTACGATGCTCCACACAGCAGATTTTACGCTAAAATATTAAACAAAAATTCTTGAATACTCTTGCCATTATTCAAGAAATTTAACGTGGATTTTAAAAATGTTACTTTATATTTGCATTTCAGAGCACGCATTATTCCGATATCCATAGGCTGAATGAGGGATGTACAATTTAGAGGACAGAATTACATGGATACATTATCTTTCATTAAAACTTTAAAGTGAAATTATGAGTCGAACAGTTTTCTACAAGCAGGAATTTGAGTCAAAAGGTAAACCAACCGAATTCAGATTCTGTAGAGCCTCCGGTACGAAATGATTTTCAAACCAATCATACATTAAAGCATGTGACATCCATGCTCTTTTATTTGCACGATATATAACGGTGAAAATTTTTACTCCTTGAGATGCTCGAGGTTGGGTACTTTTTCCGATTACGAAAAATTTACACTTGTGCCTTCCTGCAGCATTTGCACATGCTAGAATTGTCTGGCTTTGAAATCTCTGACATCAGTTGGGGCCTTTGCTGTAGAGGTTGCCACGATATTTTGCGACACATATTGCCGGAAAAAATCAGTTTCATCATAGTTGTAAATTTGTCCTGGAGATAACGTTTCACTATTAATGAGTTTAGTGAATTCATCTGCAAACATTTCAGCAGTTTCACTATCAGCTGGAGCCTTTTAACCTGAAATTTTTGATTGCATTATACCTCGGCGATTTTAAAATTTGGTTAACCAATCTGTCGAATATGTACACTGAGTTTTTAAGTTCATTTCTTCATGAAATATTTTGGCTTCAGCCATTAGCATTGGGCTCGTCAATGACACTCCCTCGCTGCGACACTGTCTGACCATTCAGTCATCACTTTCTCATGATTGTCGCTTTTAGCATAGCAAATAATTTTTCTGTTATTCATTGCGAGTGGGGGGTCGGAAAAATTTATAAAGTTCCTTTTTCTGTTTTGTCATATACAGTTGACACTCCAATGCCATACTCCTTGCATAAATTTGAGGCAGATACACCTATATCCATTTTTTGCAGCAGTTCCAGTTTGTGTTTAATGGACATCGAAACATGCTTTCGCTTTGTCGGTCCTGTTGTAGCTCCAGAATTAGAAACTCTTTTCGACATAATCGAAAGTTCGAACTTTAGTTTTCATAAAATTGCTGTTGCCTGGAAAAAATAATAAGCTGAATCGAATCAGAACAGCACATTCTGCTACATTAATTGATATTCTTTGGAATCAGCAAAGTATAATAACCTAGCTTAACAGCGTCCACCATACATTATTGGCTATGTATCATGAAATTGGTGACGAAAGACAAGTTGTTCCATTAAATTTTGTCACGCTTCTATCGCGCACTGAGACAATTAAGCCTGAATTGTTTTAACTTTGTTACTTATCATATATACGTCTATTTCTTGCACATGCTTATCTGAGTCCTGAATAAATAAATTCCCAGATATAATTAAGCTTATTGAGGGCTGGCACTAGATATTTTACCGCCTGATGCAGTCTCTGCAGTTCCTAAATTCTGCTACCAAGCGCATACCTAAATTCAAAAAATTTTATCATCCCTTAATTTTGTTACTCGGTGCTTCTATTAATTTGAAACATTTTGTCTTCCGGGCGGCCATACGAGCTCCGACGTTGGTTCTGGGTTTATGTGCATAAAAAAATCAGCTATTCTTAATTCAAATATTCTAAATGTAATCTTTTGGACTATGAGTATCATTACAAAATCTATTTTTAGCGTATGGTAAGAAATTTTTGTTAAATTTTTCCTTGTCAACATTTAGCCCATTTAATACTTAAATTTGTAATCATCGTCAAGCGCAATGTCAACATAAAATGTTTCCATACTCTTTATTATTCAATTACTAATATAAAGAAACTTGTTTAGACATCGCTGCATGAGCATTACTCAAGTTGTCATGTGTTAATAAACGTATGGTGATGAAAGCAAAATATAATAAGTAATCATTCGCCAGGTTGGCGTCAGGGATATAAAATATTAGTAGGTGTAAAATCAACGATGTTTCTATGCGGAATGTTTTAGTTTGAGATATATGCCAAGCAGATACGCAACTACGGAACCAAATTATTGATCACACAAAATGACCATTTCTTCAATAACGAGGTATTTTATTTAGTTCGGAAGTGAAATTAAGAATTGGGATTCTCCACATGTCATACTATGGAGAACAAAATGAAATGCGCATGCGTAAAGCATAAAAACAAATTCTTAAAAAAATTTGGTTGTTGGCTTTAAGGTCCGGATTTTAGATCATTCCGGATATTGGACGTCCGGATCTCGGACTTTGTACTGTATTAACATATTTTAAAGTTTGTGATGGCTATATTTAAGTGCTCATTTATCTGCTGAATAAATTATGTTATCAATTGAAGAGCTACATGCCATTCAGAAAATCTTCAAATGGTGTTTTGGCAAGCCATTAACAGACAACAGCATCTGGCAACTTTTTGCAGGTTGCAACTAAACCTATCTAAAGCTTGTCCACTGACAGGTAAATACCAAATTAAAAAAATATGTGTTGGTTGCAGGCCACACAGAAATCCCCCCCAATTTATTATTCTTTCTTAATCTACTTTCAAACAACTAGTCACATCCTTAATGAAGGTAAAAATCACCAATCTATTTACCATAAAATCTCAAAAGTTTGCTAGGAAATGGAGGGTGAGCTCTACCTCTTCCACGACTTTGAGTTGTTAAAAGAGGATGCCTTGAGAAATATGATGGATATCCTGGTCTGGTGACTGCATGCGAAACAATGGAACCATCAGCTTTAGCATAGCAGATTGAGTAACCAGATTCTTTCATAGTTGGAGATGATGATTCAATGCCAATACTATTATTAAGTGCTTGAATTGCTAACTGCTTCTCCACAAGCTCTTCTGGAGTCTCAATTCGAGTTGGAGGTGATGGAGCTCGTACTGTTTTTATTACCTTCAGACACATCATAGGCTGAGGTTGATTCCTATCTCGAACAGCAAGTTTTACTAATGTGGCCGAAGATGTAGAAGCTTCTTGTCTCCTACCAACATCTTTTAGAGGCTCAGTCATACCTGCAACATCAGACAAAAGAGAGAGATTGCAAACTTGTTGATCAGACGATTCACCAGTAGTATTACTGCTATTTGTAGATGATATAGTTTGAGTTTTAGAATTCAAAGAATTTGAATTTTTAGCAATTAACTGAATCATTTTTGTTGGCTGTGATCGAGTAACTGTGCTAGAAACCAAAACTGTAGTTGAATTTGCAGTAGGCACAGTAATTATTGTTGATTTAGTGGGATTCATGGTAGGTAACTGATTTGCAATTAAACTAACACCAGATATACTCTTTAAATTTTGCACAGAAGCAGGTGAAAGTACTTTACCTTGTGGAGAGAATGTAGTTCTTAAAGTAGATCCAGAAGACACCGACACAGATTTTGATTCCACAACCGATACAGCAGCTGGCTTAACAAATGTACTGGGAATGACTGCTGAAGCTAAAACAGTATTTTCCTTCAATGGCTCTGATACTAGCAGAAAACTTTTTTCATTCAAAACCACACTTTGATTCAAATGATCAACTGCAACAGTTGCTGAACTAGACATCGGTTGGGTTTCAATCCCAGGTGCAGTTTTCTTGGTTTCTAGTGCTGCCATTGCATTTTCAGTTTCTTCTGCTGATACAGTATCCTCTGGCTCTGTTGGTGTCAAAGGTCGTGGAAGAAAGCTACTATCGCGACCAAATGCTTTTTCAACATCAACAGGATCATTTTTCTTTGGTAAAATATGCACAGGAAATGGAACAGAAGATTTTGTATCAGAAGAGGGCATTTTTGTAGGTACAACTGAATCAGATCTTTCTATCTCCATAACAGGAATCTTTTCTGAAGCAATTTCTTTTTTACTCAGACTGCTTCGACTTTTTGCTGCTGCAAGTCGCTTTTGCCATGTACCAGCAGCTGGTCTTCCAATTCTTTTGACAGGTATCTTTTTAACTAAATAAAAGAAAACACTAAATGATAGTGCATTCAAATGTTCGTCAATTTTGTGTATACAGAGTTCCTTCATGAAAAATATATTTTTTTTATTTTAAAAATATGTATCAAGTGAAAGTCATTACATAAACAGTAATAACAGATTAGAGTAAAATATTCAAATGAAACATTAGAAACATTTTCTATTATACTAACTGAATAAACACAAATATTATTAAGAAATATATAGTATCATGATTTTTTTAAATAAAAATATCCCATTATTATTTACCTGCAGTTTTGCCAGTGACGCCAAACAAGCAACCATTAGCAACTATTCTTCCATTTTGGATTGCTGTCTTTTGTTCTAACAGTGGCGAGTTCAAAAATTATAGTTTTCTATTAATCATTATATATTTTATAATTTACATTTTAATTTTATTTGAATTTTAATATTAATACATATGTCTATTTTTCTTCTACTTTTATGGATGCTGAATTTATTTCATATGGAACTGTTTTTGTACATTTTTATTTCATATGAATGGAGATCTGTTGCGCCAAGGAGGCATTCACAATTTTCGGATGAACTATTATAATTAACTTATTTAAGATGGTTCATAAGATAATTTTGGATGATCAGAAAAGCAATGGTTTACCTGGGGAGGGATTCAACTGAATCTGATCTACCTCTTCTTAATAACACCGAGTCCGATTTTGATTGAATTCCTCTTCCTATTTTTATATTGTTTTCGGAAATTCTTCTGGTTTGAAAGAAATTAGTTGATGTTTTTCACTCAGAAATTTACTGGTTTTGATTTTATTTTTTCATGTGTTTGTGAATTTGGTTCTAAATTTCTCATTTTTTTGTCCGTATACATATATTTAAATTTATTTTTAGGCGATTGCCTTTAAAATTTTTCTCTTTTTGGTTATTTTTAAATTTAATTTTGCAGCTCAATGCGCAAAATTTTTGAACAATTAAGTCTCTGCCGTTCTTGTACTACTTCTAAAAATTATCTTTCTTTTTCACAGATGTTAGCGCAAAAAGTTTGTTTTTTACTTGAAATTATTTTTATGTTCTATTGGCTTTAGCAATAGAACTTAGCTTTTAAGTTATTTGATATTCATCACAGTTACGGTTTCCACTTTAGGTTAGTCTTCCTAACAAAGAAAAACACTGTAAAGCAGGTTAGCTCCGTCTTTACTTTTATAACTTGCTCAGTTAAAAAATCCAGAAATTATTAAATGAAGCAATTTGCTTTGAAAATGTTGTAAGTTAAATGTTACGCTTGCACCTTCTAATATTTTAAATCAGCAGACCCTCTGAAAAACATGTAACTGTATTTACCAAATAACTTGTAAAGAATGATCCCTTTTATATATAGGTCAAACTCAAAACACTCTTAATCTTAGGATTAATAACCATAGATACCATATAAAAAATTTTTAAAAAGTTAACAACAGCAATTTTCATGAAAAACACCAAACGGCAATTCTTGAACATTTCCAAATCCATAGTTTTGACAACATAGAGATTTCTATTCTTGATAGCGTACCTGACACAACATTGAAGCTCTTTAGGGAATCTATCTACATCCTTCAAAAAAGAACACTTTATCCTTATGAATTAAACGAACATCTCAATGAAACAACTGATAGACAAGCAGAAGATTCTATTTACGGGCAATTTAGATTTTTTGGTACTAAAACTTCCAGAGGAAAAAGAGGAGGAAATTCAGGCAATAAACAATTTTTTTCCTCACAGGACATGAAACTTATAATTAAAAAAAACTGTGCTTTCCTTCAAGAAATGGTTTTGCTGAAAATTCCATTAATTTATTACATGCTTTTAGAAAAATTTCACACTTTGGAAACTACATGAAGAAATTAAGAAACATTTTACAGGTTTTGAATGTCAAAAATTTAATTATTGACTTTTGCAATTATAAACTGAAAAAAAGTAATTTCTACCATAAAAAGATTTACTGTACTGTACAATTCAAATATCCATTATATGATCAGCTTCGAATTCCTCAAATCTTCAAAAAATATCAACGTCTGCTCCCTAGCCAACAGCTACAAGTTACTCCTTGTTTTAAGTTTGAAAAAACTTTAGGAAGCATGGTTATTAATCACCATGAAGTAACTGCTGAAGGCAAATGTGATTGCCAACTTCTTGATTAAAGTAAATTTGTGGATCCTTTCCACAAGCACATAATAACAGGAGATCTTAGCATCGTTCAAGATTGTCAATTAAGAAAACTCTTACAAGGGTACTAAATTTCGTCCCACTTTCTATCTTAGCAAAAATTATTGCTTTAAGCAATTCAGCAATGATCTTGATAAATTTATTATTTTGGCTAGCAGTCGTACAAACTTACCTACTATAATTTTTCTTGAATGGAAAGCTGCTGTTCTTAAGAATTTTGAAATTAAGTTGTCTACTCTTACATGTTTTGATCAATTGCACAATAAACAACATCTTACAACATCTTGAAGCTCAAGTTAAAATGCTGCAAGAAAGGTTCATCATCACTAAAATAGACAAAGCCAGTAATAATTTTAGTGTTATATGAAAAATTTTTTATTTCGAACTTTTACATAAGGAGCTTCACAGCATGTGCACTTATCAACAAGTTACTACCAGCACCACATTCTTAAGAAAACATTTACTGCCCTTCATAAAAAGCACAAAATTCGTTGCAACAAGTTTAATAATAGATTTACTAATCTCTATGCCATAACTAAATTTCACAAAATGCCTGTTAAGTTCAGATACATTGCTAATAGTACCAAAAGTTTTTTGAAAGAAATTGATTATCTCTTTGCAAAGAAACTTAAACTTGTTTTGGATGTAATTAACAATCTTGATTTTCAAGATCTCCACTGCAATTGGATTATTTCTAACAACGAAGTTATTCTGAATACTTTAAATTTGCTTAAAATTGAACAGATTCAATGTTATGACTTCGAGAGCCTTTATACATCCTTGCTTTTGGATGAAATATATAATAGCCTTTTTACTCTTACTCAATTATTTCCACAAATCCAGACCTTTATAACTTCTGAAGAAATGAAGCTTTTTCTTAACAGTGTACTTTTTAACAATTATTTAGAATTTAATAACATTATCTTTAAACAAGTGAAAGGAATGGGCAGAAATTGCTCAACAGCAATCTGTGGACTCTTCCTCTTTACTCAAGAATTTAAATTTGTATGTTGGCTTAAAGACAAAGAACACAAGTATTTCCAACACATCTTTCACTACATGGATGATGTTATTGCCCTTAATAACTTTGGCAAACTTGAAAATGAATTGGAAAACTTGAAACTTATTTACCCTTCTTGCCTCAAACTTAATACTACTAATATATTGCAAAATGAAATAGTTTACCTAGATCTTCAGATTCTAAATTACAATCAAATTAAAATTTTTGATAAACGTAGAGATTTATTTTAAGGGCCTTTTTCGTTTCCAATCGCTTGTAAGCCCTCTAGCAAAAAGAATTACGACTTTTTCTAACAATCCTGCTTTTTTTCCAATTTCCACTGCTTTCAGGCCAGAATTTACATTTGCTTTGTTTAGCCATTTTGTTCTTCACATTCTACTATTTTTTCCGTGAATCTGCACTGAACTGGACGCCATGTTGTTGAAAAGCTTCCAACTTCGACTTTCAAAGTTTTCCCCTCTATGCTCTCCCTCCCCTCTGGCCAGATCTCCACACTGGCCGTGACACTTCATTGGTTAAGCAGCATGACGTTTTCATACCCCTAATTTTCAAACTACACCTTATTGGTTTTCTTCAAATTCTTTTCTGGTTGCTTACTTTTTTAGAATTCTAATTCTGGCAACCTCTTTCAGCTTATTTAACTCATTTTTATTTGTTACAGCTTCAGCTTAGGTTCCAGCTTAGTTCTTTTTTTCTTACATTTTTTAATGATATTGGTCTTAACAAGACACTTGAGTTTTAATTTTGATTTTTTCCAGTTTAATTCTCCTAGCTCACTGGGATCTCCCTTAAAATTATGTATTTTTTTACTAATGCCTAATTGGCTTTTAATGTTTATTTGTAAATTCGCCTTCTACGCTTTATGTATAGTTTTTTCAATAGTGTTTTGATTTTAAATTTACGGCAGGCACTTCGTGAAAAGAAACAATAAGAATTGAGACCAACTGTATTATTTAGATTTTTATCTATTTTCATCTGTTAATGTTTTTTCACTTCTGACTCAATTATTGTTGTTTGACGAAACATGTAATGGAGTTTAGCTATGCAAGAGATTGTCACGCTTTTCCCTTGATAAGTCCGTAACAAACTCGAGTTAGGCTAAATTGCCATTTACTGCCATTCTTCGTAATTTTTTCTGGTGTTTTATTTTAATTTAGTTTGTGCTTAAAATGGTTTTATTTTTTACATGTTAAAATTTTTTAAATGTTGAATTTCTTGAATACCAACATTTAGTTTTTTAGTTATTTTTTTGCGTTACTTTTATTTTTGAGTAATTAATTTTTGTTAAAGTTTTTTTAAACTCTGGAACGTAGGTATCAAACTTACTTTTAGGCTATTGCCTTTAGAATTTTTCTCTTTTTGCTTATTTTTAAATTTTATTTTGTAGCTCAATGCGCAAAATTTTTGAACAATTATGTCTCTCCTGTTCTTGCACTACTTCTAAAAACTATATATATATAGTTAATCAGTGAGTTTCCTATACTGATGAGTAGTGCCTGAAGCTTAAGAAGCCACATCGGTACAAAAATAACATTCAGACTTTCCATCAATGGTGTTTCTCATGTTATATATCACAGTTCAAACATTTTCAAATGTACTACATTCCTCTTGTTTTAATCTTACATCCTCCTAGTGCACCTATTCCATCCACTTGACAATCACCTGTCCTTGAAATCTTGCTGATGTAACAGCAATGAATCCCACTTTAGTGTTTGAACTTATTCACTGATAACTGTATGAACACAAATAAAAAAAAACAGCTTTGCTTTAAAAAGCGTCTAATGTTAAGTAACAAGCAAAGTATATGAAGGTAACACTCCGCTAGCGATGTATACTAAATTAAATCATGTTATGCATAAACAATGTGCTCTTGATTATCCGGGCTAATGCCAAGGACCAGGTCACTGATAACTGAAAAACAAGGATAATCCAAACTTTCCATTTTTATGCATCATATATATTTATTTCTTAAAAAAACTTAACAAAATATTACTTTGCTTTTGAGAACACTTAATTATTTTTCAAATTTTATTACATATTTATCAAAGTGATAAAATAGCACTTTGATAAATATGTAATAAAATTTTATCACTATATTGAATCCCCTTTGGTTGACAAAGCACAGAACGTTTTGCCAATGAAAATACAAAGAATTTTACATTTTCCGTTTTTTAGCATACAGTTTCCGTTATTGCCTTGACTTCTTTCCAATTGGATATATCTCCAATTTCTACATCAGGTAGAATCTTTCTCCACAATCGAACTAGTAGTATTACTGCTTTTACTTTCAATCAAGCTTTTGCTATTTCATACATGGCATACAATACAACTTTTTCCAAAGCTTCATTAAATCCTCCTCCTCAGCAAGAGTAATGAGATGAAAACTGTGAAGTCATTTCACTGATGATATTATACCTACCTGGGTCCATTGGTAAATCTAAAGACACAATCCAGTGGTTTCTGACGCATGCTCGGACTTGCATGTGTTTATTTTTTACATACTCTCACAGCATTGAGTGTGGGTATCGCTACACACTAATTCACAAACTGGATAATCGAGAATACACTACAATTCTTCCTTTGCCCACTGTATTAAAAGCAGAATAACAAGAGTAAACCATTTCATGATTTAATTTTATAATGAAAAGGCTGCTTATAAAATGATCAACTAGCATTCTTGTTCTGAGAGAAAGCATTGTTAATTCTGTACAATAACATCCTGTTGTAATCTGTTGGTGTCCCTGTAGAGAATACACGCCAAGAACTTTAAAATAGTAATAAATTTCATCAAACATAGTCATTATGATAGGTGGCGGAAAAATTAATTTCTTTATTTAATACATAATAATAATATATCATTATTCTCTATCCATTATTTCACTAAAAACATATTTATAATTTTTCAATTTTCTACATTTCCTATTAATTTTTTATACTAGAAAAAATAGTAATGTACAATAAAAATTGAATTAGCATTAACTATGTATTCTGTTCATCCTAGAAAATATGCCTAAGAGAACGAATAAAATTTAAAAACTGACAGTAAAAAGGTACCTTAATTCATTAGGCTGCTAGCAAGAACAACACTTTAAAAAAGTATTAAAGTTTTACTTAATAAAGATTTGAAAATAATGTTATATAAAAGAAAGATTCTACAGTGTTTTATTGAATGATTTGTTAGGAACTCCAGTGTTTTATTGAATGATTTGTTAGGAACATTACAGAAGATAATAATATACTGAAGAATTTTTTAGCAGAAAAATTTGAAAATTCTCACAATGTAATCATAAAAGAAAAAAAAGTTTACATCTATAAAAATTGTTACATTCATTTCAATCATAGCTGACTAAAGTATTCCAAAACTTGACATGGGTGAAAATATATAATTCAGATGATTGCATTCTGAAAAGACCACATATTGTCATCTACAGAGTAGCACTAGCAATGTCTGCTATGTGAAACAGCAATTAACATGATCATTCCAGCATGACAATTGAAAGTTATGAAAACATGGCAAATGAAGTATATCATCTACTGAGTGAATCATTTTGTTACAGAAAAATAAATAAATAAATAAATAAAAGACATGCAGAATACCACAAATGTTAACTACAATAATTATTATTACACATAAAACGCTTTGGTATTTTAAAATTTACTTTAGTGACAGGCCATACGCCACACTGTTATATTAAACTCTTTTATGGCTTCCCAAATTCCTTTTTAATACTATTGATAGTATTTTGAAATGTATGTATCTATGTTATATTACTATACAACATTTGAAATATTATCTTCCAAATACGGAATAAAACTTATTTTTTCATACAATTCATATGTTGTTTTGTTAACATGTATTTTGTTTCGATGGAATTTGAAATACCAAAAGTTTACTCTATGAGCAAAAATATAAGTAAATACCATATATCTGGGAATAGATATACATAATTACCTATCTTAGGTGTATTAGGCTTTTCATTAACATAAGATCCAGAGCTGGATGTTTCAGAGCTTGATGGTGATAATCTGGCTTTAGAAATGGAAGTAGGTACCTGTAAAAGGCAGTGGGGAAAATATTTAATCTTTCATAAAGAAACAATGCACAAAATATTAAATTCTGTTATTTCCCTCATAATCATTTTCATTTTCTTTGGTATTTCTCAGATGTACAGATGCTATTTAAAGGTAAACGAAACACAGTTTTTTTTTCTCCTAATATAAATTAGTTTCTATCGATTTATTCTATGATTTATTAAGCTGTTTGGAATTTCAATATTGCTATTACTTACCTAAGCTTTGAAGTGTTTATTTACTTAAATATTTATTTATGTATTTCAAGTTTTTCCCAACATAAACCAACCAAAAATATTTGGTATCAAGAGTACATTCCTTAGTTTCAGAGTTTGGAGTTGTTCCTTATTTTCAGAAAAGCTGCTGCAACGAAATCAGTGAGATTTTAACCAGAACTGGAAAAATATGATGAGAAATTACATGAACCATTAGCCATTTGTCTTAAAATTTATTTTTGTTAAATATTTTATATTTTTATTTTACTGCAAAAAGAATGGCTCTTTTTAAGCCAAGAAACAGTGACAACTAAGCGTTATGAATGCTGTATACCAGGGGTGGACAAACTTCCTGTCAGTATAAGCCATATGTTGAAATTCAGAGAAGTTCAAGAAGTGCAACTAAATTTTCCAGAAGGCACAAACCTATACTTACATCACTCTCAAAGTACTGAAACAGGCTTTAAACATGAAAAAACATTTGATTCTAAAAATTCACTCAAAGACAGTTTGCCTTCAGTACATGATGATGTACTGAATAGAACATGAAATTTTGTGGTGCTTTTCTTTTCTCTAATTACAGCTTGATGAGGTAAGAAGTACTCATTTTCAGTTTTAAAATACTTCCCGATACCTTCTTGTAAATGCTGATTTAGCACAGCTTTGTAATGCTCATGAAACTTCAGACTGTTCTTGAACATGCACCTCAGTGACTCAAATAGTTTTCCTGCTACCTCAAAATTATACCGTAATTCCCCTGCATGCTCGTCCCATGGCAAGCAAGCCATATATCTATTGCCTGCAAATTTTACAGATTCTAAAAATTTCCTTACCATGACACCATCTTCTAAGCTATAACTGTCCCCAGATTTATTAGAAATTCTGAAAGCTTCCAACTGCTATAAATTTCTTATCAATCATACATCGAATCAACTTCTAAATTATATTTAACCAAATTCTGCATGTTATTAAAAGCTTCTGATACATTACATGTATTTTCTGTTCTGCTCACAGACAGACCACAATTTAGTCCTGACCGATGGTAAATGATTCAGAAATTTAGCAGACCCTTTCTGCGAAGCATCTACAAGCATTCATCCATACATTCATAAAGCATCCAAAAGGAAAGCTTTTAAAAATTTCTTTTATAAAATTGTTTGAATCAGTGAAATTTAAAAATTTTTTTATGCTTTTGAATAACATTGTTTCTTAACTAAGAATAAATAAATAAAATAATTACATTCAGTCATTGATCAATTTTACTAATAACTTTGTAGAAAGAAAGGAAATAAATTAATTTCTTTCAGAAATTAAATAGTTTTAGTTTACCATAGTTCATATACAGGGTGTACCATAAATGTTGTGACAAACTTCTAGGGCAGGGCACATTAAGAATTGCAGAGGAATCTTATACACAGAAATGTCAAGGGTAAGTGGTAGATGATGGGAAAAGAAGCAAGAGTGATTAATTTGAAAAATTTACTGGACATGAATATAAATAGTGTATGACAGCTTGAATGTTACAACAGATGCTCGAAGTTTGCACCATCAGATGCCAAACACGCCTGACACTGACGAACCATCTGAATGCTGCGAATTATTTGATCATTCTGGAGCAGGTGCTTCTCGACTTGCTTAAAAACGATGTTCCACCAAATGTGAGGTGCAATATCTGATTACAACCTGATGGGGGCCCCTGCTCATTTTGGACTGGATGTTCGTAGCCATTTGAACAGATCATTCTCGCATCGAAGGACTGGGCGTGGTGGACCAGTTCCCTAGCCTCTACGCTCACCGGATTTATTGAGCCTTGATTTCTTTTTGTGGGAAGCCACCAAAAGTGTCATGTATCACGATCCTCTTGTGTCCGAAATGGATCTTGTGGCGAGACTTGCCTGCGCCGCTGCTACAATAAAAAAAAACTCCTGGTGTGTTTGAACATGTCCGGCAATAAATGGTCCGTTGGTATCAGGCATGTTTGGCGTCTGATGGTGAAAATTTCGAGCATCTGTTGTAACATTCGAGCTGTTGTACACTATTTGTATTCATGTCCAATAAATGTTTCAAATTAATCACTTTTGTTTCTTTTCCCATCTTCTACCTCTGCTACCACTTACCCCTGACATTTCCGGGCATGGGCTCCTATGCAATTCTTAATCCTTATGATGTGCCCTACCTCCCCTAGAAGTTTGTCGCAACATTTATGGTACACCTGTATATTGTTTGCATAAGAGCTTCACTTTCACCTGCAAAAGCTGCATGTGGTTTGCGAATCACACTGCTATACATAATCAGTTTATTCTTCATCATTTCACACTAATGGTCACTGTATTATTACATATTATCTAAAATCCCAAACACATGAACTTTTTACTAAAACACTTATGCAGTTATGGTTTGAGCAACAAGTTCGCATGCCAGGCTAATTAAATACACGTGAACGATGCAATTCATATAAAAACTCAAGACAATGTAAGAGATAATGGACTATATCATACATACTACAATTTGCAAACTACTGACTGATGTGAGAGCAAGTATGACAACAGCGGCATAATACCTTTTATCATATAAAAAAAAGCCATTATAGATAATCATCTACAAATCCCATGCATTTATTTGTTGCAGATAAATTATAATGCAGCAGAAACTAAAAATCTCATATAATATTAAGTGTGAATCATCATGACCATGTTTTTATTCAAGCTACTTCAGGTTAAAAAAAAAAGAAAAAGATAGTCCCAATGGAAATTTTATTAAGAAAGATAAAATATTACAAGAAAAAATTTCCTTACCTAATGCACATGTTAAGCAAGCCTACATAGAACCAGAATCTGATGAGGAAGAAGTTACCTTGGCTCTTTTAATCGAAAAACTAGCAACATAACTTTGCTCCCAGCATCATGCAATACAAATTAAAAGGATACGAAAGTCATAAATCTTAAATAAAGTGTCCTAATACTTTCATCCTTTCCAAATTTGAAGAGCAAAATAATGTCACATCAAATATGAATTTCTTTCGCTTTGAAATGCTATTGTTCCCCCTCAAAATAACTGCCTGGATTTTGAAAATAAAAAGATTACATACACACACAAACATATATACGTGTATATATATAGCCAAAAGAAATGAAGAAACATTAAAAAAATATAGATACAATCTAAACTAAAGAAATAATTACACTTTAGCAGCAAAATTCTATCGTAATTAAATTATATTAAATACTAAAATTATAACCTTGTAAAGTAGTACAAAGATACAAAAGTTAAGAACCAGTAATAACAATTTTAGAACTTAAGCAAAAATGAAGAAGCCTAATCATTAGAATAGTCAGATCCCCCCCCCCATTTTTATGATATTTTGAAAGGCTACAGTTTTCATATTAAGTATAGTTTCATTCATTTATATATATATATATATAAATCAAGAGATAATAATTAAATCATGCTGTGTGACCTTTAATAATAATAACATCTTGACTTGAAATCTTCCAAGAAATTTCCCAACTTTTGTTTGCCTATATACACAAATGCATGAACATTATTAATTGCTTTTCACTTTTTAACAAAGCTCTTCTGATGATCTAGCCCAATATAAAAAATAATTTAGTAATAATTTCTACTCAACTTTCTAATTTAGTAAATTTTTTATTTTAATTAAACAATATCATTTTTTATATCATTACAAATTTTGTACATAATACAGATGACTTTAGTGCAATTATATGTGAAATTGTTGTATTTTTCTGCGTAATGTAACACGAAAAATCTAGAGAGAGAAGCTATGCCGAGAAAGTAAGAATACACGGTCAAGTCCACTTAACTTGAGTAAATGGAGATCTCGGTAATTTGGCGAGATATCGCCAAGCTGACAATGGTTTTGGCGACTTATTTTGTCGCTAAATTTGGCGCGAAATCGCCACACTTGGCAACCATTTCCGTTTCGTCCCTGTATCACCATAATACATATTGTAATTGAATAAATGTAATTGATAACTATATTAACCATAACCGCAATTCGACTCTCATATTGGTTTCTAATAATTTCGAAAAGCAGAAAGTACTAGAAATATCTCGGTGGCCAGTTGCAAACCATATAAGGCCGGAGGGAGCATCTGCTCTTAGTTATTGCTGTTGCGAGTTGTTAGCTTAGCATGAACTGAGATTATCTCCGAGTTAGCTTTCTCTTCAGGTGCACTTTACAATGTGTTGTGTTTAACGTTCATAGTAGTTTAAAATGTAACTACGGATTGTACTCTGTGATACTGTGAACACCTGTATGAGTATTTTTATGCGTGGAAAATTCCAGAACTTTGAAGTGTTTCATTTGATAAAAAATAAATTTTATTAATCTATCATCGGACCTGTGCACATTCAATCTGTTATGAACCTATATGCATGCAACAATATATTTTACAATACATCCATTTTTTACAGTATTAGTTAATTTACAAAATAGTACTATTATTTTTAATTTTCACAAAATAGCACTCACACTAATCATGTCTTTCTTGCACTGCAGCTACTCGAGATTTCTTTACATTGCATGCAATCTTATGAAAACTTTTGTCTTCAATTAAAGCAAATTTAATTTTCATTAACCATTAGTATTATTTTCACGTTTATGTAATTTTTTAAATAATTTAAAATGTATTTTATCTTAATTTAAACAACAGTAGTATTACTTTTTTTCACTGTTACTAAACAGCACTTGCTCCACTCAAGCTGTCTCCAATTTTCGTACCATTCCAAACTTCATCACATTGCATGCATTCTTTTGGAGACTTTGTCTTTTAGAAAACGTTAGATAAAGTTAGCTCCAATATTCAGTTTTCCTTTGCCATTACTTTGTGTAATATTTTATTCATATATGTTTTCTGGAAATATTGTTTAGTCCTATTTCTGTATTGCTGACCTTGTTTTTGAGATATAAACTTTATGGCCATTTCCTTTGTATTTCAATGATTCACAGTATTTTGTTCCTCTGTTCTGATTTTGCTTTTTAAGTATTCAATCTACGTTGAAAGTTACTGTTCAGTCATTAGGACAGTTGGCTGTTAATTTCTTGGCGCCTTGCATGGCGCATATGGTCATTAATTACAGTAACCCTGTAACGCTCACTCTGAATTTTTGTTTTTTGCTGTTATTAGTCTGAGTAAGTCATCGCTAGAAAGATGGCTCGCATATGTAATGGCTCGCAATTGTAAAATAAATTAATATACAGTCCATTATTTAAGTTCA
>KK120044.1:89487-119558 GCA_000611955.2 Stegodyphus mimosarum | reverse complement strand
ACTTTCGGAAAATAAAAAAACGTGTGTTTATTGCAAGGGTGATCATTTGTTGATAACATGTACGCAATTCTTAAATTTACCAGTCAAGAAACGATTTGAATTTGTAAAGGTTAAAAGACTCTGTTTCAATTGTTTATCTTCGGTCAACACAATTAAGGACTGTAAAAGCTCTAGTACATGCAGAAAATGCCAGAAATTCCACAATTCGCTCTTGCATTTGAATCGAGGTGAAGAAAATTCTGATAGAATGAATAGCACATCGAAAACACATCAAAACACAAACATGACTAATAAGTTTAGCAGTAATCTTTCTCCAGATGCGCATACATTTACTCCATTGGCAAGCAGCCAAGTGGTTAGAAGCGCTTGTGAAACCAACCAGGCGAACTCTATTAACAGTACTGTGTTGAATATTTCCAGTTCTTTTAATAAACAAGTTCTACTTTCAACTGCAATTATTTATGTGAAAGGTGCTGATGGGACATTTATCTCGCTGAGAGCCTTGCTTGATTCTGGTTCTCAAAATAATTTCCTCACTAAAGAATGTATGGAATTATTGAATTTGAAGAGAAAGAAAATAAACGCTTCTATTTCAGGTATCAATGGTGCAGTTATGAGCATTAAGGAAAACGCTATAGCAACCATCGCTAACGCTACTAGAGATTTTATTCGTACTTTACATTTTTTTGTTGTTCGAAAAATAACTCGAATAACGCCTGCTAGACATCTACACATTCCTGATCTTAAGCAATTGCAATCCATTGGTTTAGCTGATCCTGAGTTTTATAAACCTGGTCCAATACATGTTTTATTATCTAACGAAGTATTTTTTGATTTACTAGGAACAAATAGAATAAATAAACAAGATTTGATTCTTCAGCAGTCAGTGTTTGGATATATTGTTAGTGGGTCAGTGCGCATGCCGCAGCAAGACAATATTGATAACTATTGTGGGGTTGTTGAAACTATGGATCATTTATCTGATAATTTGAGAAGGTTTTGGGAGATTGAAGGGGTTAATGATTCAAAAAAGGTGAAGAGTCAGGAAGAGGAATTTTGTGAAAAGCATTTTCTTCGCACGCATTGTAGGCAAGATGACGGTAGATATGTAGTGGAAATGCCAATTAAAGAGGAAGGGCTTAGCCTTTTAGGCGACTCAAGAGAAAACGCTAGTAAAAGAATGAATTATTTACTTAAACGCTTCGCTCGCAATCCCGCAATGAAACACTTATATGAAGATTTCATTGAGGAATACAATAAATTAGGCCATTCCGAAGAGATTGCTGAAGAAGATAACGCAAATTTTTCATATTATCTTCCTCACCATGGGGTTTTTAGGCCCGATAAACCTAGCACTAAACTTAGGGTAGTGTTCGATGCCACAGCTCCTACGACTACTGGAATTTCGCTAAACGATGTTTTACTGAATGGAGGGTTAGTTCAAGACGAACTGTTTGATATTATTTGTAGATTTCGTACTCATAGATTCGTCTTCACAGCAGACGTCGTTAAAATGTACCGTCAGATTTTGATTAAGGAGCATCAACGAGATTTATTACGCATCTTATGGAAGAGTAGCGAAGAAGAACCAGTTAAAGTTTATAGATTGAAGACTATAACTTACGGTACTTCCAACGCACCATATCTTGCAACACGCACACTCAACCAATTAGCAGAGGACGAGAGGAACAATTTTTCGTTAGCAGCGCGAATAGTACAAAGGGACTTTTACGTCGATGACGTACTGACAGGAGCCCATACTCTAAAAGAAGCTCAAGAATTACAGTCGCAGTTGATTGACTTATTAGCGCGTGGAGGTATGCGTCTGCACAGATGGTGTGCTAATCATCCTGATCTTTTGCAGCTTCCGCATGAACAAGAAGAATACTCCTTCAGTAATTTCGACGATCAGAGCATCAAAACTTTAGGATTATTATGGAATCCAAAAGCAGATTGTTTTTCGTACAAATCAACGATCAAGGAACCAACTACTTACACAAAGAGAACAGTGTTGTCTGACATTGCTCGCATTTTCGATCCATTAGGACTGCTTGGTCCAGGGATAACAAAGGCAAAAATCTTCATTCAAAGACTTTGGTTACTAAAGCTTGATTGGAATGATCCGCTACCCGAGAAGATAATTAAGGAATGGAAACTTTTCATTGATTCCATGCAATCTATCAACAATTTACAAGTGAGCAGATATGTTCTACAGGACAATTTTTCTGAGATACAAATTCATGGATTTTCAGATGCATCAGAGCTCGCATATGGAGCAGCCATCTATTTACGCTGTAGAAGTGACAATAGCTTATCTTCACATTTGCTTTGCAGCAAGTCCAGAGTAGCTCCCCTCAAATCGTTGACAGTACCACGCCTGGAACTCTGCGGAGCTATACTACTATCACAACTTGTTACAAAGGTGGTGACTTTATTGAAATTGGACATCAGCAAAGTATGCCTGTGGTGTGACTCAACCATAGTGTTAGCGTGGCTTCAGAATTCTCCACATTTACTAAAACCCTTTGTTGCTAACCGAGTGTTAAAGATCCAAGAACTAACACAGACATACCAGTGGAATTATGTGCGTTCAGAGGAAAATCCAGCCGATCTTATTTCTCGAGGATTGAATTTTGACAAGTTACATGATGCTGATCTCTGGTGGAAGGGTCCTCCATTTTTGAGAGAAGTTATCATACCAACCACGAATATTGACTTTGAACAATTAGAAAATACAGACACTTTTTCCACTGAACTGAGAAAAAGAACTGACATTACTTGTTTATGCACTTCACCTTCAAAGTTTATTGATTATATTCTTGGTATTACAAATAATTACTCAAGGTTATTACGTATTATTAGTTATATTTTCAGGTTCATTTGGAACTCCAGATGTGCACATCATAAAGGAACACAGAGAAGAACAGGATGGGTAAGTTCAAAGGAGTTAAGTGAGGCAGAATCGTTTTTAGTAAGAGAGATTCAAAAATGTTATTTTTATTTAGATTACAATTCCCTCGCACAAGGTAAACCAATTAATAACAAAAGTAATTTACTTTCTTTGAACCCTTTTTTGGATACAAATAATATAATGAGAGTAGGAGGCCGATTAGAAGGGGCTAATCTAAAATTTTCGCAAAAACATCAAATAATTCTGCCTGCTAAATGCAAATTAACTAAACTGATCGCTGAACATTATCATCGGAAATATTTACACGTAGGTTCGCAGGCATTATTGTGTTTTATAAGGCAAAAATTCTGGCCATTACAAGGTAGAAATTTAACTAGAAAGATTACCCATGATTGTATTATTTGTAGTAAAATTAAACCAGTCACTCTTGAGCAAATTATGGGTTCATTACCCTCAGAGCGTGTGAATCCAAGCTCACCTTTTAACCATGTAGGTACCGATTTTTGTGGCCCATTTTTTATTAGGTACAAGGGACAGAGGAAAGGAACTCTCCATAAGGTATATTTAGCTCTTTTCATTTGCCTTATAACAAAGGCAGTGCATCTCGAATTAGTAAGTGACCTTACGACGGACGCCTTTATTGCCACCTTAAGGAGATTTATTGCTCGACGTGGAAAATGCTCAGTCATTTTCTCAGACAACGCTAAAAACTTCGTTGGCGCAAATGCCGAATTGCAAAGAATTAACAATTTAATTAGAAGTCCTAATAAAAAATTAGCAGATTATTTAGCTGAAGAAGGAATAGTTTGGAAGTTTATCCCCCCTCGGACACCTAATTTTGGCGGGCTGTGGGAATCTGGAATTAAATCCGTGAAATATCACTTAAGGCGGATTGTAGGTAACGCAAGGCTAACTTTCGAGGAGTTATTAACTGTAGTAACTCAGATAGAGTCTGTTTTAAATTCTCGTCCGATTACTCCTTTATCTTCCGATGTAAACGATCTAGAGGCCTTAACACCAGGCCATTTTCTCATTGGAAGACCTTTAAATGCTGTTGTAGAGCCTGAATTAATTGATATACCTGAAAACAGACTCTCAAGATGGAAACGAACCACCAGATTTGTCCAATTGATATGGAAACGTTGGCATAGGGACTATTTAAATACATTACAACAGCGTTCAAAATGGAAGGTAGAACGAGCAAATATTAAAATAGGTATGTTAGTACTAGTTAAAGAAGATGAACTCCCTGTGAATAGATGGGTGTTAGGGCGCATTATAAAACTCTTTCCTGGAGTTGATGGTAAGGTTAGAGTAATAGAAATTCGAACTGCAAGAGGCATCATAAAGCGTGGAATTACAAAAATCGCAGTATTACCCCAGGAAGAAACTTCTTAAGTTAGTTAAGTGTGTTAGCTTATGATTATAATACTTGTTGTATTTTGGATAAAAATTTGTATTGATTATTGTAAAATTTCATATTGAAAATCGATTACTATTGTATTTTATTGCTATACTGCTAATTGCTAACTGATTATTATTGTATTGTTATGTTGTAATTGTAATATTTTGTATGTTATTATAAGTATTATTGCACGAAATTATTGAAGCAACCCTTCAATGCCGGGGGGTATGTTCAGTCATTAGGACAGTTGGCTGTTAATTTCTTGGCGCCTTGCATGGCGCATATGGTCATTAATTACAGTAACCCTGTAACGCTCACTCTGAATTTTTGTTTTTTGCTGTTATTAGTCTGAGTAAGTCATCGCTAGAAAGATGGCTCGCATATGTAATGGCTCGCAATTGTAAAATAAATTAATATACAGTCCACTATTGTTAAGTTCAAATTGTTTTGCACGCATCGCATGAACAGTTACATTTCCAAAGTTTGGGCATTTTTTGCCTTTTTTATGCTTTCTTTATTCTACCTTTTCTTTTGGTGGCTTGTTCATTATGCTATTTTGGTTTAATCATTAGAATTAAAAAAAAATTTTAAATCATTAGAATTTTAACAAAATACTGAATTTTCCTTTGAAAAAACTTTTAACTGTTATTATACTGTGTATCCATCGGTTTTGAGTTATGATGGAAAATGCTGGCTTGATGGCCATGTTTGGTTTCCCTGGATTTCTTTTGCTTTTGACTTTTCTTCTCAAGCTGGATTCACAAAAAATTTAATTTGGAACTTTACTTTTAACAGTTATACTTTTGCATGGTTTCGGCAGTTCTGAGTTCTTTGTGGTTTGAGATTCTCCATTTGCCTTTTTTTTTTTTTTATTTGTGCAATATACCACTTTCAGGATTCGTATACATTTCTTTAAGTGGAAATTAAGGAATTTTAAAAAACTTTAATACCAACTGTGAAATATTTAAAGAATTACTACCAAAGAGAGCTGAATAAATTGAAGCAACTATCTATGCAACTGTCTTCTCTTCTGCAACATTATTTTAAGAATAAAACAGAAGCATATACTAAGCATCATTATTATTAAACACAATTTAATTAACACAAAATGAATTTAACAGAAACAATTTAAGTATAAAACCAACTCAATAAAAATTTTCAAGTAATTAACATTGAACTACAAATCTTTTTCTTAAATTCTTGAAACACTTATATTAAACTGATGAGAAAAGTTAAAGGAATTATAAAAAATGCTTATTTTAGATCTATAAGTGAAGTCTAATCAAAATTGGTTGGTTGGTAGCTCAAAGTCAATACTAGGGTTAACCTTCACCAGACTGAAATATGTAAAACATTTTGTATCCTTTCTTTCACATAAATGAAAAAAAAAAAGCAGAAAGGGATGCTTCAAATTCCATTTCTAACAGTGCATAAGAAGTACCAAGTTTTTGTACGTGAAAAGTGGAATCAGTCACTGAGAATGCACTTGATGGATTATGAGAAGCAGCTGTGATTGAGAGATTGAAAACAAAACATAAATTAGAACAGGTTTGTACGACTTGAGTAGCAAATGTGTCATGTCAATAATCTGGAAATGATTTAAGACACTGGTGATGTGTGCAGACAAACAAGTCAACGTCCAAAACATTCCAAAATAGACTGGTCATATCATGGCAATATCTGGCAAATGTTTCTTAAAGAAACAGATAAATAACATCAGTCCACACTGCAAAGGAATTCATTGCAGTTACATGAACTCAACTATCCAGATAAACCAAGAGACTTAAACTGTGACAGAGTTAACCAAGAGAGTTAAATTGTGTCCCACTAAACTCAGGCTGCGAAATACTCTTGGTTGGAATGATATACAAATCATCCTGACTGGAGAACCAGAGACTGGAGCCAAGTTCTGTTTACAGATGACTTTCATTTTCATTTGGAGAGTGATTCTAGACATATTACAATCTGGAGGGAGCAAAACACAGGCAATAATCCTCACATGGAGTGATTTAGGAGCACAATCGGTTATATTTTCCTTCTACTGAAGGATAATGCTCATCCCCGTCATGCTCCACTAGTGACCAATTATCTTGGCAGTGAAGAAAAAAGTCTAAGAGATTGACTGCTGCATATTCCAAAGATTGAAATCCAATAGAACATGTATGGAATGCATTCGGATGCCAATGTGCATCACTTCAAAGACCACAGAATTCATATATAGGCAATCCTGCATTTTAAATATACGTGAAATATGACAAAATAAAGATCTTGTGACACTTTCATACTATTATTTGCAAAACCACTCAAGTTACATAAGTTTTCATAATTGTTACTTTAATTTCCCCCAGCAATGCAGTCCCACGTATCTTAAGATTTACATAATTTTAGCTCTTAAAAAACTCTTGTTTTTAAAATTATTCACTAAAGACATCTCTACTAAAATCACAATCAAATGAACTTTACAGTTTAAAGTAACAAACAATTACATACAGGTTTTAAAACGATATTAAGACAACTGTACATTAAAAGAAGCAAAACATCTATAACACTCTAAAATACTTATGTCATTATAAACTGAAATTTTTTTTTGATATTTTTGCTTATTTCCTTCCTTCTATTTATTTTTAGGAGTTCATTTACTCCATTAAATGAATCCATATTCTTACTAGTTTATATACCAATTATCCTCTAAAGTACCTACTAATTTGCTAATGTCTTCATCAATATCTAGGCAAAGCAAATTTTCCTCAATAATTTCCCCCTTCATTTTTGAATTTTCAGATTTAATTAAAAAATTTTCATTCTAAAAAATTGCATATATCTAAAATGTGCAGAAGTTGGTAATCTTACTTCTTTAACAATTTCAGCATTGAGAATAGCTCCAGAAGACTCTATGAAATAATATAATATGCATTCAGTAGTGGTATCCCATGTCTACTGAAGGGAACTAGGTATGAAGAAAAATTATAAGCCTCTAAAAGACAACAACACACAGAGAGTGATAGTGGTCATCTTACAGAGGTGGAATTCAGTACCAGTGTTCATGTTTGCAAAAATACTCATCATTTTCAGAAGTGGTCATCTTAAGGAGGTGGTCAACATAACAGGTTTATTGTACTTTAAATATGAAGACTAATGAGTACAATAATGGTTAAAACGCTCTGATGAATTTAAGAAAACTGGATAAAGAGGAGAAGTCAAAATAATCTTGCATAATACATATATATTTTTTTAATATGATGGCTGTCATAAAAAGTAAATTATTAGTTAAAAACATTTTAACTCAGAACAGAGCCCAAGTCAAGTCAAAGACTATTTTTTACCTTGCATATCATTATTATTTTAGAAATTATCTTATATTCCAATTTGGAATAATAGGTATAATGTTTCATCTAGTACAAATGATAACATGTAACATAGAATTATCTTTCGTCATTATTTTTATGTCTTTTGAAAGTATCTTAACCCAATAAGCATGATAGAAAAACAGCCAAATGCAGAGGATCTTCCTTTAAGTTTCGCACAGCTGATGAGAATGTTACAATAAAACTTCATCAAAGGTTCTTGTGCATGCTCGATAATGTTTTCTTGTGTGTGGATGAGCTTTCTGCATCGCTTACCTCTCCATAGCTTAAATTTGCAATTACTGTGCTAATATATTTTACTTTACATTATTCCAGGTACTATAGGAAAGCTTTCATGAAGATTAAATAAAATGTTGCACTAAAAGGTAATTTTCCTGATAAGAACCACAAGAAGATTTTAATTTTTTATAACCTACCACCAGTAATTAACTATATATCTAAGTCAGCTAAAAAAAAACATGTGTAAGCTGGCTAGTCCTTCTTTGTTGCACAGACATAATCAGACTCATGGCTTCTTCCATTCTCATGAAAATCCAGTAAGCTAGAATGGTCCAAGGTTTCAAAAGAGGTACAATAATGTTCGTTTTCATGCTTTTGAATATTAGGTAAAAGTATACTTGAAAACGTAAATGCATAAAATGTTAAGAGAACAACCCTAGTCTCTTTAGTCTACTGACTGGATGACACTGTAATTCAGACCCATAAATCTTTTAAACTGTTAATTTTCAAAATCTTTATTAAAAGAGAAATTCTTTTTTTATAGATGTGTGTCCATATGGCAAGAATAAAATCAATTTTGTTATTTCCATACTTCTGAATAGGGAAAAATCACAAAAAATAAAAAGGACAATAGATGAAATATAACTGTTTTTAGAGAAAAACATTTGTTATCAAAAGTAGTAAAGGTATTTCTTTATTGTAACTGCCCCTATTATTTAAATGGTGCCATAAGCTTTCTTATTAGTAATTTGAGCTAAAGACTGTAACCCTACTACTCAGCTCTTGGCAAACTGCAGCCAAATGATCAACAGTCCTAACTACAGTCACTTCTGGCAACAATTAGATTTAAATTCAACACACAGTAACAAGTCGCTATAGTGAGGATAAGCTCATAAGTTCAGAACAACAATCAATGCCGGAATTAGCATTTTTCGTAGGTGGATCAAAAACTTAAAACTGCCACCCTCACCAATTTTCCTTTAAGTTTCTCTAACAAATTAAAAAAATTTTTTAATAACCATGGAAATAGGTATGGTTTGAGATAAAATGTAAAATCTATTTTATAGTAAGAAATTCTTTATGTGACATTTTTTTATAAAAGAAATGTACATAACAAATGGTTTAGTTTCTTTACTTAAGGCAAAGCATAAGAGGGCTATCTGCCTAAGAGGAGAGATGCCTTCACTGAACACTTTGTAAGAGCAATTGGTTCGTATGCAAGTTATGCATGAGCTAAACGACGGAAACGCCCATGCAGCCATCTAACTCGACGGGATTCAAACCTTCGACTGAAATACCAGTGTTCAGACTTAAATTCTCAGCCGCTGTTTGCCCAACACACATACCAAAAGTTACATAATTAAACACCAGTGCTGAATAATCCAAGCAACTTAAATAATCAAATTTGCATTTTCCTGAAATAGGTATTTTTTCAATATTTGCAACAATAACTACTCATACCAATAAATGATATTAATAGAAAACGATTCAGTAATAAATACTAAAATAGTTCAGCACAGTACAAAAATGGTCATCACACATTATTAAATAATAAAAAAAAATTATTTAAACAAATATAAGCAAATTACAAATCACTAATGCAATGGATTGAATAATTGTATACCAATTTCTCTATACTAACAGTAACTTGTTAACCCAGCATGTTAAAAATTCATTTCACAATAATGCCTTCATGTAGTCTACTCAAGAACTCTCCTATCCTCCTCACACAGCCTAATAACATAATAAATATTTATGTTTGCACACAAAAGACTATTTTTGCACTGTAATCATCAAATTTACATTTTCTCTGAAATATGCAATTTTGCAATATTTGCAACAATAACTAGCCAAATTAACAGATTATGATTCAGTACTAAGTACTAAAGAAGTTCGGTATAGTACAAAAAATAGAAATGACACATTATTAATTAATATTATAAACAAATATATATAAGTTACAAATCATGAATGAAACACATTCAATAATTAATGCACCAATTTCTCTAAATTAACAGCAATTTTAACCTGGCACTTTAAAATTTCATTTCACTATAACGCCTTTATGTAGGCTACTCAAGAACTCTACTATCGTCCTCACACAGCCAAAGAACGTAATAAATACTTACATATTTACACAAAAGACTATAATTCACTGTAATAATCAAATTTACATTTCCTCTGAAATATGCAGTTTTGCAATATTTGAAACAATAACTGGCTAAAATAGAAAATGATTCAGTACAAAAAAAAGAAATGACACATTACCAATCAATATCTCAAACAAATATATACAAGTTATAAATCACGAATGAAATGGATTTAATAATTAATGCACCATTTTCTCTGGATTACTAGCAATTTTAACCTGGCACTTTAAAATTTCATTTTGCTATAACGCTTTTATGTAGGCTACTCAATTCTACTATTGTCCTCCTACAGCCTGACAGCATAATAAATACTTACATACTCAAACAAAAGACTATTTTTGCATGTATTAATCAAATTTACATTTTGTCTGAAATATGCAGTTTTGTAATATTTGCAATAATAACTAGCTAAATTAATGGAAAATAATTCATACGAAATACTAAAGCATAGTACTTAGCATAGTACGAAAAATAGAAACAGCAAATTACTAGTAATAGCTTAAACGAATACGAATCACTGATGCAATGAATAATTAAATTCCTTTTTATTAATAACACACTTAAATAAGTAAGTGCTAACTTTCAATCAAATATGCACTTGTAATAAAAATAATCTTTAGTTACAAACAATAGCTTACATATGTTGGAACAACAGATAAGCTGATTAATTATGTAACTTTCATTAGCTGTACATAACAACCATACGGACTACTGCTGAAAAGGAAAAGGTTAGTATTTGTACTTCTTTTTCATAATTCTTATTTCATTAATAATTTTAAGTTCTTACCCAACGGTCTTAAAATATTACAGGATTAAAATTTTACTATGCGAGCCTTTTGCTCTGCAAATAAAAATAAGTCTATGACATCATCATAATTAATTTGATGTCCTGTTTGATTTTCGATTGGCAGAATTGTGAGACTTTATACATGCTCCTGGCTCATCAATGATCACAGATGGTTTTTAATAAGTTTTAATTTGCGAAAATTTCGCTTAAAACTTGCGGATGTAGTTGTAAGCATGGAGTAAATCTGCAGCGCAATACAAATATTGTAAAAGGCATCCTGCAAATCACAGGTGTCGATCTGTTGCAAGAGATAGAAAGCGCTAGCATTTTTATGTCATTGAATAACATTGGGACTTGTTCTTTAAAAACGGCAAATTCCTGGCAGAACTCAAATGCGTTTAGATCTCGTTCATATTTTCGTGCAAGATCTGCTCCATTCTTTTGCAGTTCTTTGGTTGACATATTCAATATTTCATGACCATTGAGAAATGCGAAATTTGAATTTAGTGTAGTAGTGCTGTTTACCCTCATTTTAATTTCTGATAACCCTCGTTTTAATTTCTGATAAGATTCAATCAAATACAATTTTTATTGCATTAGAAAATAGCTGAGCAGGATGAACTGTTTGTGATTCGTCCTCGCACAATTCATCAAATTGCTTTCTGCGCTTTAGAATTCGTTTATTTGTCAGAACAGGTTCAACTACAATTTTTTTGGGCTACTGTTTTAGACTCTTCTCTCCAATATTTCATAGAAATTTCTCTCATTTTTTGCAAAGTTTTGGTCAGAACTTCCATTAATGCGACAGAACGTGCAAGAATATCTTCCTTTTGAATTTCAATAGTTATTCGACTGATTTCTTGAAGAACGTTAGCCCAAATTGTCAGGTTTATAATAAAGTCAAATTCTTTTACATGCAGCAGATGTCCTGCTTTGTACTTTGATTCTGCACTAAGAGAAAGATCTTTAATTTCTTTTAAGGATTTTACTACTTCTGGTAAATTTGTTAGAAAGGCTTTCACAGCCACATATTTTGCCGACCATCTCGTCTGACTGCTTCCTTTTAAGTTGGTTTTTGTATATTTTTTTTTCTTAACATCGAATAGTGGATCTGACAAAAAAGCTAAATATCTTCTCGATAATTCCAAATAGGTTAACTGCTTCGGGACACGATGAAGCAGAATGCACACTGACAAGATTCAAAGAATGAGCCAAGCATGACACTGCTGCGAAGCGAAAATTTATAGTGTTTTAAATTTTTAAACTCTTAAATCTGCCTGACTTAACTGGTGTTGGACAAAACTAAAATAAAGAATAATAAAATTCTTCTAAAAAATATCTGAAAATTTGAGTTTAATCTGAAGAGGATAAACCGAGTGATTAATCTAACTCAAAGAACATTTAAATACACTATTACTTAGAATAACTTATTTCAATCAAATGCCGATTCAATAAAACTTAACCTGAAAAATAAAAAGGAATAACTCTTTGCTGGTGCTCGGGTAAAACAGAATGCTATCTCATCAACAAAAACCCTTACTTAAATTCACTTAACCTA
Source organism: Stegodyphus mimosarum (assembly GCA_000611955.2). Classification (NCBI taxonomy): domain Eukaryota; kingdom Metazoa; phylum Arthropoda; class Arachnida; order Araneae; family Eresidae; genus Stegodyphus; species Stegodyphus mimosarum. Next base: position 107,163 of record KK120044.1, on the reverse strand, counting down.
CATATTCATTAAATTCACTTAACCTACATATTCAATCTACTTCTGAGTTCTCAATTAAATCAAGAGCAAAAGTTTCATTTCAATAATTCAAAAACCTCACAAACACCACAGAAGAAATATTCATAAGCAATCAAATCAGTTCCTCAAAAGAAAAAAAAATCAATCAAGAGTTTAAATACAATCCTGGCACCTACATATCATTACAATTAATCCAAAAACAAACTCTCAAATGACCATTAATAAGTGGTTAGTACTTAAATTAAAGGGACGCTTTATGAAACCCCATCATAATAAAAACCCTGAGTAAAACTTCATATTTCCTAAAAGCCTTATGGTGCAAACAAATGGAGTGACTGTACAGACGATTAATTAAAGTAACACAAAATAACAAATAAAAACATAAATTATAAATCAAACACATTTTATTAGTTTCTTGAATATTCTAATTCCAATAATTGGATAACTGATCAGCATCCTATCACATTATTCTGACGGTGTAAAATAACATATATGTCACACCAAAATTACATACTCACATTAATTAAATGTTAACTTTTTTTAACTTACAAATTAAGTTGGTAAAACAAATCTTAATCCTCCAAAATAACTGGTCATTCACTTAAAATTTTTAATCACTTCTTAATATTACTAACTAGTAATATATAACTTATATAAGTAATAACAATTTATATACGTGGATAAATTATTATTAACTAGTCCACCAAGGAATTCGGAAGACAGAAAAAATAATCTTAAAATAAATTCACTCACAGGTAGGAGACAATTTTTCCGAATTTGAAGGATTTTTAGTGTCCAATCCAATATGACCGGAAATGAGCAAAGCTAATTTTTTCTGGCAATAACACTTTCAGAATCGTACATTATTATTAGGGATCAAAGGTGCAGGATACTAAAGACAAATACTTCTTCAATCAGCCAGGAACCGCTTTAAATATATCCATTAGGCGGGAGACAATTTTTCCGAACCGAACCGAAGGATGACCTCTCGTTGAAAACACTAATGAAGTAGTCCCTAAAATCAGGAATTCAGAAGTAATGCTGGTAGAAAAGTCGGCGAAGACTGCACGACCGGAATGCTGGCAGTATAGCAGACGGAACGCTGGTAATTTCAACTAGGAGAAGAGATGGCAAGCCTCTAAAATTCCTGGAATAACAACTTCAGGAATGTCCATTCTTGGATGCAAAAGAGATTACACAAATTTTCTACCTCTAGCCAAACAAAGCATAAAAAACATAGTCGCGGCCCGCTGGCACAAGCTGCAGGGCAAATGCCCCACGATCTCTTTTTACTACTTTACATCTTCAAAACTCAAATCTGTCTCAAAAGGCTTCGGAAAACTGTTGGTTAAAATTCAACCTACATTTTTAATCTTCTAGCAGTAAAATGCTCTTTTAGTAGCCAAGATAATGCATCCCAGGCCAGCTTGTGCAGACAGCCCGCAGCCAGGCAAACGCCCCACGAACCTTTATACAAGACTTCACCACTCTGCAACTCCAACCAATCTGTCTTTAACACTACAAGTTCTGAAGAAATCTCAGTTTCTCCACCCACTAAAAACTATAGGCCCAAAAATTACGCATAAAATTAAACTTCACCAACCCGAGAATTTCTCTTTTTTATTTAGCTGACAAAACTACAGCCCCTCAAATGCATTAAAATAGAGACAGCGTACACAGAAACTGTTGACAGCTGCACCCAGAAGCGTGAGAAAACCCAAATTCGACCTCCAACTCACAAGCGGAAAAACAAGATAATCAACCCTTTCCGGCATGCTACCTTTTAAAGTTGCAGTTTCGACCAAAAAATAAATAAAATAAGGAGGGTAGGCAGTCTAATCAGGCCTACAGGAGTACACAGGTAAAATTTTGTGAAGACAGCACTTATTGCTTTAGTTCTGTGGGTGTGCCTGAAGCAAGTACACTGAATGAATAGAGCTTCAAAAAGAATGCTGAAACGAGCATTGCTGGGAAGACAGCAAAAGAGTAACAGACTTTGCCTACGATTAAAAAACACTAGATTTTGAATACCGTAGCAGATACCGTACCCACGGGGAGGCCTGCTGCTCTAGATCCCTCTAAAAAAAGCTCTTCTTGGTTATATGATGATTACATATGTATAAAAAAAAGAGTAACTTGGGTACATGATATTTACATTTCATATTTACATTTTCATCTATTTTTTTCATGGTGATACTTTTCAAAGACAGTGACACCATCTTTGAAAAAACACAACCCAACATTGCATGTTTTGCACATGTGCCAGAATCCATATCAGATTCACTATCTGAAGGCAATTCCTGTAGCACTTTGTGATTCAGAAATGGTCGGCCCTCTCCGATCCATTTGGAAAATAATTAAAAATAATAATAATAAAAAAAACACTAATATTACATCAACAATTAGAAATTATAAACTATAAAATAAAATTAAATAAACGTCTACAACTCAAAACTATCTATTCATAACGCTAACAAAACTTCTTTTAATGAAAGAGAAAAAGGGAACTGCTCTAGTGAAAAACCAAGCAGCTAACTAATAGAATTACCACTGAGCTTGAGAAAATTTCCCCAACAATTTCTTTGCTGATATAAAAGACTTCCTTTCCCCCCCCCCAAAAAAGAGAGAGAAGTAAGAGAAAAACAGGAAATGAAACACAGACATTGATCCAACTTTCAATTGTAAATAAACTGACTTTTAAGCTGTAGAGAAACAAAGATACAGTTGTTGGTCTTGTGCTAGTCTATCAGTGGTCCCACTCTGGGCACACCTGATTTCGCCATTCGATTTTAGGCAAGATTTCAAGGTAAAAATTTAAAACTAATATAGATTAAGGAGATAAGCATATAGACAAGAAAATAACAGAAATTTCTCTTCACACATTTCCTTTTATATCCTAAAAAAATTCTGGAAGATTTCTTTGAAAAATGAGGGTCTTTAAAAACTAAACACGTTTAAAATATATGGGCTGATTTGTGTTGTGCTGCCCTCTAGTATAAATAAGGAAGGTTCAGAGTAACCTATAAATCCTTTTTCAGTGCATAACAGAAGGAAATTTTTAGGTGTGCCCATCTCAAAGGGTTAAGATCAAATTTTACAGATGCTCTTTTCTTCTGAAAGCTACTCATCTATTCAATACTTGCAGCATTCCCTGAGAAAGTGAATGCAAGACGGCAATTAAAACCCCCTTTTAATAGTAAACAATGTCCCCTGCAGTGAAAGGTATGAGAACACAACTACTATAGTGCTTTCTGTCATCGTAAAAGCTAAGGGGGAAGAAGTAATTTCCGTCCAGAATGTTCATAGGAAAGCTCCCCATCTTTGTTAGAAAATCGAACCGTTGAAAAACATATAGCTAAAGATTTTAACATTTAAAAATATATATAGGGAAAAGAAAGTATCGCACAGTTCGTAGATTCTTCTTTGTCTGTCACGCTTCGTACATTAAGGTGGGGAATGGAAAAGTTGTCCATTGTTAGTTACCCGGGGAATTGAAGGGAGCTTCAATTAATTCCACGGAGTTGGTATACAGCCAGGCAAGACACCCTGAAGCGAGCGAGCAGAAAAGGGGCAATTATGCCCTGTGGCAAGCGAACAGTAGTGGAAATCAAGTGAGGTTGGTTAACACCTCCTAGAACCCCTATATTTAGGGAGTGTTGGGTTTGCAGAAGCATGAACCTCGGGGACAGGGTCTTCTGACCTTGTCAGTGATGCCTGGAGTCCCTCTATTGTCCTATCTCTGATTTTATCTGTAGAGTCATATTCGGCTGTACTTAACTTTCTTTTAACTGTTTGTTCCATTAAAAGGTTTATTAATAATTAATTATAAATATTTTTAAAAGAGTTTTTTAAACCTGGCTTTAAAACGACTAATGTTGTATCAAAATTACACAACATTCCAAATACGCGCCATGCTTGAATTTGCCGCCCACAGAAGTTACTACCTTGGGCACAGACCCCGGCTTGCCCCCCCCCAGATCCAGGACTGACAACAATGATTATATCTTTTAAGTTTGTATCAGCATGATAAGTTTCTTTCCTGTACTTAGATATATATAACTGATAAATAAATAAATACCAATTGAGTCATAATTTGAATACTTATTTCTATCTCCCAAATTGGTAACCCGGATATTTGAAGACATGTTAGAATGACGACTAATGGCGAAATAGAAACCGAAATAGAACAACTTTGATGATCGTCAATTCTTGAAAATGTAAGATCAATAATTTAAAATTTTTAACTGCTCAACTTCTGTGCATTGTTTTATATTTAGTTCTGTTCAGTAAATTAAAGTTTTTTGAAAATTAAATGGCACATAATAGCAAAACTCATACTACTGAACTCTCTCGTATTGCTTTCCATGCACCTTCATTTTGGGAAAATAATCCAGAATTATGGTTCATGCAATTAGAATCAAATTTTAATTTATCTGGTATCACATCAGATCAAACAAGATTTCACTCAGTTATAACTGCATTAGATGCAAAAGTTCTGGCATATGTATCTGACATTATGCATAATCCTCTGACAATTAACATGCATAATCAACTGAAAGCAAGAATTTTGGAGCAGTTTTCTCAATCAGAAAACTCTAAAATGCGTATACTTTTACAAGAATTACAGTTGGGAGATAAAAAGCCATCATAACTTTTATTTGAAATGTGCAGTTTATCTATGCCGGTAACATAAGCGAGGAAGTATTAAAATCCATTTTGCTTCAAAGACTCCCAATTTCAATTCAAAAGATATTATCAGTATACATCGATACATCAGATGGTTTGGCTAAAATAGCTGATAAAGTTAATGAGATATCTGGTTACCCACCTGAAACAGCCTTTGTAAGTTGTGATTCCCTTTCTCTTCAAACCTTAAAAGATGAAATCATGGTACTGAAAGCAATAGTACAGCACACATCCTGCAGTAAATTTTGGCAATGCAGTGAAAGCAGAAAGAGAAATTGTAGCAAATCGAGAGGTCAAAGTCACTATGTTAAATTACAAACTCCCGATTTGTGCTGGTATCACAGCTGTTTTCCTCAAAGAGCTAAAAAATGCATTTCCCCATGCAAATGGCAGGAAAAAACAGATGGCTCCATATCAGCAGCGACGGTTGGTAGTCAAGCACACTGCCACTTATTCATTTTGGATAAAAGTACCAGTTTTCGATTCTTGATTGATAGCGGCGCTGCAGTTAAGTTACATTCCTAAAAACTTTATAAAATATATGACGACCCAAGATTTGACTTTATATGCTGTCAATGGTTCAAAAATATGTAGATATGGCACAAAAAGCCTCGAACTCGATCTTGGTTTCGGAAGACGATTTCCCTGGCATTTCATCATCGTGGATGTATCCCAACCTATCATTAGGGCTGATTTTTTAAATAAATTTGGAATTTTGGTGGATATTAAAAATCGACGTTTGATCGATAACCTCACCAATTAGATTTTTAAAAGATACAGGGCCCTAGGACCTTCTTTGAGAATAACTCTCATTTGTGACAATGCTCCTTATAGTGAAATTTTAAACAAATTTCAGGAATTATTTAATCCCACAATAAGTGCAAGCTCAGTTATTCATAATGTACAACACTGTATCGAATCTCCTATCTATTCGAAAGTTAGACAACTATCACTTGAAAAATTAGAAGCTTTAAAAAAGGAATTCAAAGCCTTAATGGAACAAGGAATCACTTGGCCTTCAAAAAGTTCTTCGCTAGTCCTATTCATTTTGTCAAAAAACAAAATGGTGATTGGAGAATTCGTGGTGATTTCAGGAAACTGAATTCCATTACCCTGCCTGATCATTACCCTTTACCACCTATGCATGACTTTTCTCAATGTTAAACAACAACAATAACAACAACAAAAGATCTGGTCAAGGCTTATCATCAAATTCTAATACAGCAATCTGAAATAGAAAAGACAGTAGTAATTACTCCTATTGGATTATATGAGTACACAAACATGCCATTTAGGTTAAAAAAATGCAGCTCAAACATTTCAAAGATTTATTGATCAAGTTTCACGAGGTTTAGATTGCTGTTATGCTTACCTTGATGCTGTACTCATGGCACCAGAAAATGAAAAGACACACAAAGCCGATTTAGAAAAGGTGTTTGAATGACTGAAGAACTACGGACTTAGATCTCTCTTGGTGGTTATACTGACCTACATGTGTTCCATGGAGGAACTAAGTGCAGGATCACATCGAAAATACAAACTAGTACCTCAATCACTAAATAATAATTAAGAATATAATTCATTTTCCTTAGACTAGATAAGTTCCATAAATTTCGAAATAACAGATCTTCCTCGATCCAGACACATAAGCTTTATTAACTTATCTTCTGATACGGATTAAGGAAACATTTTTTATCTCTCCACTTGTACACTTGGACATTCCATTAACATGTGAAAAGCATCCACCAAAGTATTCCCACAACTACATGAGCAAAGTTAATTTATCTAAACGTGTTTTGGGGCAAAAAGAAATCATATTCCTAGGTTTTTCTAGTTTCTTCGGATGGTACATCCCCATTACCAGAAAAGATAAAAGCTCTATCAGAATATCTGCTACCTATGATTGTCTAAGGTGATTTCTTCCAATACTTAACTCCTACCATCATTTTATAAGAAATACAGCTGAGATGCAAGCTTGTCTTCATGATTTGGTTAAAGGGAAAATTAAGAAGGACTCGTCAGAACTTACATGGGATGATAAAACAAAAGATGCATTCAATGTCCGCAATTATTATCCAGTGCTACTGTGATGGCAGATCCTGTTCAAAATGCAAAACTTTTGTTAGTTACCAATGCTTCAGAAATAGTTATAGGAGCCGTATTACAACAACATGTTGGTTATAAGGTTGAACCCTTACGATTTTATTCCAGAAAATTAATACCTTCTGAATGTAAGTATAGTACTTATGATTGAGAGGGCAATACATTCAGCAGTTAAATTTTTTTGGCACATGGTCGAAGGTCAAGATTTCGTGGTATTCACTGATCACAAACCTTTGATTTATGCTCTATAACAAAAACATGATAAAGCAACACCTCATCAAATCCATCATTTAGAATTTATATTACAATTCACTAACGATATGAGATATGTTTCTGGAAGTAATAATACAGTAGCAGATGCTTTTTCAAGAATTTCAGAAATTCAATTGCCTCAAATTATTGATTATGATGAGTTGGCTGGTGCTCAGGAACATGATAGTGAGTTGCAAACTCTTCTCAAATCTGATGCTGGTCTTGTTTTTAAGCAATTAAATTTCCCTTTAACAAATCTCCCAATTTATTATGATATATCTTAAAAAAAGTTCGACCGTATGTACCTAAAAAGTTCAAATTCAAGTTTTTTAAACGTTAAACAAATTATCTCAGCCAGGAATAAAAGCAATTACAAACCTAATTAAAAACTCGATTTATATGGATATCACTCAATAATGATATAAAGTCTAGTCTAGTCTGGACAACTATTGCTGGGATATTGCCAATTATGGGCAACTTATCCAGCTCACTGAGGAATTGCATAGAGACCCTGACGTGCAATTTCCTTAAATTAAATAAAACCAAATATGCGGTATGAACAAGATGCCGTTTGCATCGCAAGGTTGCAATAAACCAAAGTCCTGCAATGTAGAGAGAAGTCCTAACTAAAATCCTGACTGCGGCAGAGCCGCGATGATATATAGAACTGGTGCAAAAATTTTTTTAAGTGCCAAAAGTCTAAAATTCATCAGCACACTAAAAGTCCTCTTAGTAATTTTCGTTACCTGATGTTGGGTTCAGGCATATACATATAGATATAATCGGCCCATTTCCACCATCAAAAGACTACAGATATATTTTAATTTGTATAGCTAGATTCACTAGGTGGCTGGAAGCTTTTCCAATGCCTGACCAAACTGCTGAAACTGTAGCTTTTAACTTTGGATGGATTGCTAGATTTGGAGTACCTGATATCATAACAACTGATCGTGGCACCAACTTCAAAAGTGAATTGTTTAGATCACTCACACAATTCCTAAGAACTCACAAAACAAGAACTATTGCCTTTCATCCAATTTGTAACGCTATTGTAGCATGTATGCATCGACAACTAAAAGCATCCATTAAATGTCATGCAACAAGTTAGATGGAGTGAAGTATTGCCATCAGTTTTGCTTGAAATGAGGTCATGCATTAAAGAAGATATTGAATCTTCACCAGGTGAAATGGTCTATGGAACTTGCATGAAACTTCCGCGAGAATTTTTTTTGTAATTCTTTTTCAAGTGTGGTTTCTGCAAAAGACTTTGTTGACAATCTTCATCAACAGATGTGACTTATTTGACCATCGTCTGCTTCGCAATACTCTTCGAGCAACATATTCATTCATGATGATTACTTACAAGCTCGCATGTCTTCGTTAGATGAGACACTGGGCAAAAACCTTTAGAGCAACCATACCAGGGACCATTCAAAGTATTAGCTAGGACTGAAATTTTTTTTACACTCGATATAAATGGCAATAAATCTACAGTATCCATAGATTGCTTAAAGCCTGCATACATACTAGTAGACTCTCGAGAATAAAATCATGTAAGTAACAACAGAGTCTAAACCTGATTCTAGGTTAAACCAAACGTTTCCAACTTTCACCAAATCTGGCAGACACGTAAAAATTGTTCAACCAGACCAAGCTTCTTAGATTGTCCTCTGGACTGGAAGGGAATCACCGTGACAACAATTAGATTCATCGCATAGTAGTGAGTTGCCATAGTGACTAAAAGCTCAGAACAACAATTATATTTTTGACTTTTGAGTTTGCATCATCATGATAAGTTTCTTTCCTATACTGAGACATATTTAACTGATAAATAAATTAATATTTAAATACTAATTGAGCCATAATTTGAATACTTATCTCTATCTCCCAAACACTTATAGTATGCCCAACACGAGAAGAGCTCTGTGTAGGGTCACTGCTTTGTAACATTCTATAATAACATAAGAGCTCGTGGCATCACTTAAAAAAAGGAGGCCACAAAATACCCAAGACCTACAGTAGAAAATTCAGATAACTTAGTTTTCACTGCTTTTTCCAAAAATTCTTTAATAAATATTAGAAACCCATCAAACTTTTACTGTAAAACAGTCTGTTTTGTATTAACACCGGTAATACATTTTTCATTTTGTCACGGAGATTTTCCACAATTTTACCCATTTAAATGCCTACCAACTTTGTGACAGTAAACAGCAGAAGGCTTTTGAAAACAATTTAGAAGAATGAGAAAATGACTTACAGAGAAAGCTAGCACACACCTGAATGTTTTGAAAAATTTACAGAGGGAAAAACAGTAATCATAAAAAATTAGATAAATGAAATCAAGTTTTCGTAATTGCAGTAGCATTTTTGCTTTTCCTAAAAATTAATTCAGAAATTCAGTTTCATAATATCTATTATCTTGCTTAAATTTCAGAATCAAGATATTCAAAAGTCATCAAAATGTAAGGTAAAAACAATTTAAAACAAGACAGATGAATAAAAAATACTTTATTTTAATAATATTCACCCCCAAATTAATTTAAATACACTATTATTACATGAAACCATAATAAAATCGTTACTTTCTTTTAATTGCCACAGAATATACTAGTTACCAAATTCAAGTGTTGCAATTTGACTATGGGTTGTTACTATGAGTTGATGACAAATCAAAGTCTATGTTATCTGCTTACTCACAAACTAATTCCTTATCATTAACAGAATTAGTCACAAAATCTATTTGTTTGTTACAAAGTCCAATATTAACTGAAGCTTCCATACTGGCAGTCATAATAGGTACGCCTATAATTTTATTTTAATAATATTTTTCTTGAAAGTTTTATTTAAATATACTGTTATTACTTTAATGATATTATAACAAGTTTACTGATTAAAAAAATATGAAATTCACAGATTATCAAATTTTTATTAAACAAATTACCAAAAAATTTAATTTAAATATCCTACTGTTATTTTAATGATATAATAGCTCTGCATTTGTTCAAAAAATTGTCATGAAATTCACAAATCAGTGAATCAAAATTTTTGCAGAAAATTGATTCTAAAATCACCAAAATACTGGCAAATTCTCAAATTTGCAGAGGTATGCCAACCTGAATTTCTACACTTTAAATACAAATCTGGTAATAAATCTCCAAACCACTGTATTTGGTCATTTTGCAAAAAAATACAAAATTAATTGAAAAAAAAAGGTAAGTTTCTATACAAATTATGAAACATTTGTGAAAGTGAATAGATATTAATAAATACAGGGTCTATAAATTGTGTAAGAATATACAGGCCAACAAAAAAATTCCCTCAACAGTATATCATCGGTGTTGATATTTTTATCAAATTTATCTGACTAGTCATTCCTTCCCCAAAGGAATATTCTAGATGATCCCCCTGTTCCTAGCAGTTCTGGAGCACAGACATGCAATTCTATGTAGAAATAAGCGTTTTTCTCTTGATTTAGATTGTTTTAACTCTATGAGATCAAATACATTTGCCTTTTGCTTTGCTGAACCCGCATTATCAGGCTACTAGAAATTATGCTTTAGCTACACATCACTGTGTTTCATGCATGATGACATGTTTTGACATTTGGTGCAGAGTGTTCAAATACAATTTTGGTCAACATGATAACAGGACACTTTTTTTTCATGCAAGTGAACACCAATAACAATTAGACATTACTAGAAAGGTATTGCATCATCAAGTTTCACGTAACAGATGAGAAACAGACAAACAAGGGAAGCACAGAAGATATCTAAATAACAAGCATTTATTAATCTACGGTTATCAAAAAAAAAATAATAAGCAAGAAAAGGATGAAAGCTTTTTTTTAAAACAAAAGTTTTAGCTTACATACATGTATTAAATTAAGCTGCAAAAAATTAGCAGGCAAAGCTAAAAATATTTCAGACACTGAATAAAATCAGCAGACAAAGCTAAAAATATTTCAGACAACCTGTCTTGAAACTTGATGTTTTGGTCGTTTCCGAACAGGAGATAACTCTGGAGAATATTCTTTTGGCTTTCTTCGCCTCCGTTTGCCTTCTTCCTCAGCCTGCACTACATCTGGTTCCTCATGTATTACAGCACTAATCTTTGCAGAAACTACTGAGTTTGGAGCAGAATGGCTTGGTAGTTTTGCAAACACACATAACAAGAAATCACTGATTTCATCCTAAAATTAAAAGTATACATAAACATTAAAAGTATACAAAAGGATTAAAAGACATACTTGAAACTAATAAGGAACAGGTACAAATTTATTATTTGAATAGTTTCAGCATCTGTGCATGGAATTCATTACAACTGATGATTATATATGCATACTTGCTAACCTACGACACTCAAAAATAGGGAGATTTATTTTTAAGGACAAAAATATATTTAAATGATAAAAATATAGGCACTAGTGTAGAATTGCATGCCTCTTCGATTGACGAAACATTTTATTCAATTTTGGCGACGAAACCCCATTTCTGGTTACAATGATAGTTTTAACTTGACTTTAGCTTCCTGATTTTTTTAAGTGAAAATAGATTGATGTGTACATGGACAAAGTCAAGGCAGTGCACAATGGCATGTTTGCGCAATTCTCTGATTTTTTTTAAAATTAAAATAGATCAATGTGTACATGGACAACGAGTTTGTGCAATTCTTTGACTTCTTATTTTGGTTTTGTGTAGCGGCCATTTTGAAATTGTGCCTTCCTGGCCCCGATCTTGGCTTCAAAAATGAATTGCCATAAAAACAAGGGGCACCTAATTATAAACTTTTACCAAAATATATTTTTTAATAATGAATTAACTTCAAATTCTTACTAATTAATATCTGAAAGTTAAGCTACTAATTCTTAAATGCAAACAGTACATTCTGCATTAATAACTTTTTGGTCCTTTGCTTCCACAGAAAAAATTTCTTTGTTTTTTTCAATAGAACTCACGTTGCCCTTGTGTTTTTGCGTAAGAATACGTTTGAGATCCACCGTGCGAAATTGGAAAATCGCAATGACAAATGGTACACATCACAAATGCATTACATTGCCTTGAGGAAATATTAGAAGGAAAGTCATCTGTGCACGATTTTTGAAAAGTACATGAGTATATTATCTTTTTTGCAGACATAACTAATACGAAACGTCGTAATTTTTTTAACTATTTCTCGAAAGCAAGTATGTTCACACAGGTTAACGACAAGATGAACAAAATAACAACCTCAATCTGGCTTTCTGCTCATTGACTAATATGTGCCAGATGACATGAAGTGGCACTTGATGCTCATTGGAAAAACGAAACATGACATTTTCGGACACGTGCTCTCACTCACAAAGCAGAAGCGCGCTATAATTTCTCCATATTTTTGAAACATGAAATTCCAGAAGATGCAAAATTGTCTTCTTGAAAAACAGCGCTTAGCATGCAGATCAGACGATACACAGTCCAGATGAAGGAATTAAAGAATCTGTAAATGTGTTGACTTTTTTTAAGCATTTTCATGTTTCTTCTCTTTTAGAATTCACTAACTATAAAAATTCTGTTTTATTTTTGCTGAAGTAAGGGGGGGGGAATTTAAGGTTCATTCTATGGACAGCATCATAAAAGTCCTATTTCTGTATCTAAACTCATAAAACTTACTACTAAAAGAAAGAAAGGAAACATTTAATCTCATAAGTTAATGGCTAAACTTAACAATTCTGAGCAAGTGAATGTGCATGCACAAAACAATTACATTAAGTTAGCGTTAATTTTCTACAAATGAATTTAAATAACTCTTACTTCACAAAAAAAGTATAACCTATATTTATTTAATGGTAATATATTATTACACAAAATACAGAATTTTATACTTCATTATAACTGAATATTACACTTACAAATGAAATGCAGCATTAAACTTATAAATTAAATTTTGTAATTATATAATCAACTGACTAATGCACATTTACATACTACTGCTAATTAGTAATTTAATTACAATTAAATGACCTTCTGCCCAATAATGAAATTAATTAAAAGGACTTACCAATATACAACGATCAACCATTGCTTGTGTTACACCTTCAAACTTCATTTTTACTGAAGACATATTCAGGTAGTCATCACAACCACCAACCACCACAAGACCAGTTTCTGCTCGCATGCGTGATCGAAAATCTTCAACATCATCGATGGAACACATGGTTGCATTTTGGCCCACTACAAATAAAGTTGGTACTTTGCTATCTAATAATGGGTCATCTAAATCCTATATTTAATTAAAAATTTGTAATTATTATACAATAAAAAGTAGGAAATTTACAGTTAGCTTTTTCAGATTATTACAAATTTTAGAATAATATATCTTTAATATCATAGTTAAAAGAGCTTTCGTGTACTTAACACGTAAAACAACATAAAAATGCATAATAAATGTAACTGCTGATATTTAAAATAAATTTCTCAGAAACGCAGATGATAAATAATTTATTACAGCACAGCACATAACACTCCTCTGTTTACAGAACAACACACAAATTTACCTGAGAGAAGACACTTTTATTTAGGTAAAAAATGGAGGGGGGAATACAATGAAAACACACAGACAGCTTGTGTATTACCTTATCATAAATCAAACTGCCTAGTTCAACTCTTTTAGCAAGATATTCTAAACTTGACAAAGATCAAATGATAACTTAAGAAATGCATTTATTTATTGAAGGGTTATCATTTTATGTGTTTTGTGGTCTATTACATTCCTCTCAAAATATGGTTTACGCTACAAGGAAATTGCCTGCTCAAAAGAGTACAGAACCAATCTTATATTTTAAACACGCTCTACCATGAATCACCAGCAGGGTTTGAACCAGCTGTGGCACACTGATGCAAGGGATGCATGACAATCACCATATTCTCTGTTAGTCAACAGAAAGGATAAAGTAGCACAAAATGTGAATGATTTTGATGCTGGTGGTAAAGAATTATACAACATAAAATAAATCAAGCCCAGTAGAAAATTAGGCTACATAGCTGCAGGCAACTCAAACATCCAAACTGGACCCAGATCACTTTCAAAAGAGTCTTAAAAAGATATGTCAATGATATATAAAAGTCACCCAGTCTGATGAATTTCGTGTTTTGTTGCACACTGTGAATGGTTATTTATGTGTGTGCTGTTTATTTAAGAAATTGTTGGTGGGTGCTGTTACATACCATGGGATAAAATCATGCTACTGGAAGAAACCATTACATACACATTTGTAATATTTCTTAATACAAATATTTATAATGCATTAATGCAAATGTCTAAAAGAAAACTTTTGAAAGCTTTATCTGAATTCACACAGTTTTAAAATATTTAGTCATGAAGCCGTGAAATTCACAGCCTTCAAAAAGAAAAATTTATGAACATGCATATGTTTTAACAAAAACTATGATAAATTAAAACTTATCCTATTAAAACTCGTACTTTGAAGTTCCTATCATAATAGTGACAAGATTATTGCCAAGTTTGTATTAATGTCTCACATACAGTTCTTCAGAGACACACTGCTATAATTGCTTTTAATATTGCATCAAAATATCATTTTCTTTCCTCACAGACTTTTGCCACATGAATTCCAAAAGATGGAATTAAAGATGATGAAGAACAATGCATTGAAGCCTTTTATTTCACTTCGGTAAACGCAGCCCCACAGTCTTTCAATATTTTGCAAGTGAGCAGCTGTTTCCATATCCACAAAATGGAGTTAATGAATCACACTAATGTGAACACATCCTGCTTTTTAAAATTCTTGGTTTGTATGCTCATTAACAGTCTGAATAAATTGTCAATGCACCTTGCTCGTAAACCACAGTTTTTGTCATAACTGTGGTTGCCTCTCTATTTGGAACCTGAGCAAGAAAACATTTAACAATTTCTCGGTATAACCTGCCAAAATTACAGTGGAAGAACATGCTAGCATTGTTTTCTGTAAGATGAGCAGACTCATTTACTCCCACAATTTTCCCAAGGCTGTATATCTGCTTATTTGATTGATGGATTATATAGAGTGAACGTGTCTCTCTCATGAAACTATTTCCATCAATAGTCATATTTTAGGAAAGTTTGCTTCTCACACCACTTAAGCAAAACTTCCTTTGACCAATAGCAAATAAATTGCAGTTCTGTTACAAATATATATAATACAAATAATACAAAATATACAAATAATATGGAGCCCCTGAAACAGTTTATCAGAACATATGATTTTGTTTTGTTTGCACCTTCTTATGTTGCTCCTCCAAATGCTTTCATATATATATTAATTTCAAGGCCGTTATCACAAATATGAATGAATGCACAGTAAAATGCTTCTTTCTTGAAACAAAATACAGCATCTTCCTCAATCAAGATAAATAAAAAATTGTTAACTTTTTTTAGAAAAAAGAAAATATATTTCCTTGTGTATTCCCCCTCACCAGCTTTTTAGTGCCAGGTTCTGAAAATTAAAAAATTGTGTAATTTTCCTTTTTATCAGTGTGCTTGGCTAAATTTTAAAATGGATTTGGCCACAGTGATTGTTTTTGTCTTACTCACAAAGACAAATCTTTGCAAGCTACTTGCAAAGGTTTGTCTTTCTAACAAAGATAAACATTTGCAAGCTAACTGCAATCGTCCTACTGAAGCAAACATGAAAAACACGAACTGAAATTCAGTCTACGATTTCACTCACTCAGGTGCACATTCACCTTCTCTAATTATTTAGGGATGGTTTGAGGCCTAAGGAGTAATAGAGAAAATAAGAATGGATGAGATTCAAGTTACAAGGAAGTAGAATTGAAGACATCTTATTAGATATTTAATATTTATATTACTATGTATTCTTGTTTAAATGTGGGTTTCTTTTAAAGAAATAATACTGTGATAGTGACCTGTAGTTTATGCATGACAAATTTTCATTTGTTATACTCTTACTATAACTGCATCCTTCGGATATTAAATAATTCACATAATTTTCACCTCAATCTTTGGATGATAAAACTAGTAAAAAAGGGGAAAACATGCGAGAAAATACAGTACATTCAAATGCAGTCCACTCACAGCTCCCATCTCCCTCAGTCATCAATCAATAAAATTTTTTAACATACATTAGGAAAAAATATGTTAAAACAGGTCCTCCTTAGTTTCCTCATGACAAATGTACTAAAGTGATATTGTCAGCGTAAGCATCAGTCCAGCTTGAAACAACAACAAAACAAAAAAACTTTGCACATAGCCGTAATCATCCTACAGAATTACAATATGCATCCTAAAAATTAATTCAATACCAATCTGCTCTCATCTTTTGCATAAGTGGTCAAAAGATAATTTTTGCAGTGACTAAACAAATAACACATTTTGCCAAATTGCTAATCTTGGTGGCATTTAAAAACCATGGGCTGTAAAAATGAGAATGTAGCCAGAGATCTAGTAAAACCAGGGCATCCTAATGAACCATAATGAAATAAATATTCTACACAAGATTTTTCCTCTCTTGGAAATTCATCACCACCATCATCAAGCTTTATTAACAAAACCTAGATTAATAACAAAGCAGAATTTGGATAAATTATAACCATTTGATCCATAAACGCCTGCAGTCACTATTTATTTTTTGGATAAAAAATTAAATTTCAATTTTTAGAAACTGTGCATCACAAATTTAAGGCATCATTCAAATGAAAAATTTTGCGATCATTAGTTGTGATATGTTATCAGTTGTGATTTGCTGTTTCAGTATTCATTTGAAACACAATGATCACACTGAGCTTGAGATCGATCGTTCTTGTACCGATCACTCTGTGGCAAAAACGATCGAATCAATATGGTGACTGTGTTTTTTGTGCTTTCACGAAAACAGAATTTAAGTATGCCAAGGTGCTTAGGATTTAAGGGCAATCCTTTAGATCTAATGGATGGGCAGCAATTTATATCAAAGTATAGGGTGTATAAGGCTCCTAGCAAGGGGAGCTGACTCATCATCGGTGTTATATGTAAATGAAGCACACTTGTTGCTAGTTTGTGTACATTTGTATTCATGGATTGCGACCTAATTCCGATAAATATGGGTGGATGGGCTGCATCAAATTATTCATATAATTCCAAAAATAACTTAAGTATGTTCTGTTTCCTGAAAAATGAAGAAATCTGAAGAAAATGGGTAATTAATTCTCGTCGATTAGAATGAATTCAAGCACAGGAGCATGCGCTTTTGAAGTAAGTTCAGCTTCATATGTTTTCATATATTGTTAAAAAATAAACGTTCATTTTTCACAAAAATGTGTATTTTCATTTAAATATTGCTAATTAATGACAAATTGATTTACATGTACAAAATGAATTGCAGAATGTGTCTGAGTGGTCAATACACAGATACTGCGAATGTTGATGTGATTATTTTTATTGTTATTATTGTGAATGGATAAAGATTTAAAGATTTATATTTTACATTTGATTTCAAATTTGTGCAGATTAGAACTATAAATTATTATTTTATTTAAATTTGAACACAGGATTTATGGTTTAAAATCATATGTTATTTCTTTACACTGTTAATATTGTCACCAAATCAGTCAAATGGCCTCACCAAATCAGTCAAATGGCCCCACT
>KK120044.1:4557-89141 GCA_000611955.2 Stegodyphus mimosarum | reverse complement strand
ATCTATATTAATATATTTTATCCATTTATTATATATATTTAATTTATATCATTATGTATTATATAAGTTTCCTTTTAGAATATATCACAATATGTTTTTTTAGTTGTTAATAGAGCTATAGTGCAGATTTTTCTTTTGCTTAAAGCATCTTTTGAATCACTTTTTCCAGTATGCATGCACAACTTACTTGAACTATATTTTTCACATGTTAATGTGATTTATGTGAATGGAATGTGTCTTTTAGGTTAGCTATTTTCATAAAAGAATTAAAATAAAATGATACCCTTTGAAAACTTTTCATAGATAAAACTTTGAAACAATAGAGCTGAGAAACCAAAGACGGCACACCAAACCTGAATTGCAACCCTAAACAACAGTTGCAGCCTAACTGATGAGTGAGCCTGCATCTCTAGAAACTCTATCATTGGCTACTTCGAGAACAACGCAACTTCCGACCATGTGACAAACAGCCATCGCGCATCAAGTAACCTCTGGCAACCCCTACCAGTTCGACTGGTAGGAAAGTGTTTCAAATGGATACGAAAAATCACACGTTTTCAAAAGTGATCACTAATGCTCGATTTAATGATCATTGTTTGAGTGATCATCGGTTTTTCAATTGAATGAGGCCTTTAACTGCAGTTATTCTTAATACATAACATGTATATTAACCTTTTAGAAAAATGCATTATATTTAAAATCTACATTGAATAAAAAAAAATAATTTTATTACTGAAGTTATTTAGTATTTTCTATTTGCATTTTATAGCAAATCGTGAATATCCGCAAATTTTTTATTTGAGATAAAGCCCATCCTTTTGGACATATATTTGTCTTTTTTAATTAATTTTGAATGCATAAGAATTTATTTGTTCTCAAGTTCTCAGATGCTGAATTCCAAGTTTGAGATACCTTATAGCTAGTTTGTTCTACATTCTGAATGAACAATCTGCAGTAAATAGGGATATATTATTTAAACTAGCATTTTGAAGAGAATATTCCAGTAAACAAAATGGAAAATGGGCTAAAGAACAATAATTAAGTGAAAATTTCAATTTTAGCACTTATCCTTATTAACTACTAATAGTGTTATTAATCTAATTTCATACGGGTAAAATGTAAAGTTAGAATTGGCAAAAGGACTTAATTTAGAAAAACCTTACTACAGATACATTTGTAAAAGGGTACTTTGTTTTCATTTAAGAGCTTCAAAATTACTTTTAAAGTAATTTTACTGGTATGTATATAGTTTTATAGAAAATATTTTATGCATTATTACAAAAAAAGTCCTTTACTTCCTCTAAAAATTCCCTATCATTTATCAATTTTTCTTTTCATTGTGTTTTTTCCTTGGACTCTTATTTTCTTTGAAAATTACTACATTTAAAACATAAAGTAGTTTTATATTCAACAAATATAAAAGAGTACATTATGAGTACATTTTGTTTAATTATTAATGTGCAAACATCTTAAATTTAACGCAAAAAGTTTAAAATAGGAAGCATGTAAACAAAACTTATAAACTGCAAAATTTCTTAATCGATGCAACAATGGTACTGAGGTGGTCAAATTATGGAAATTCTACCGTAATACATTACATGAGCAAATGGTATTACAATATCACTTACAATCATACAGTATAGACAAAGATTTTATTAAAAGCAAAAATATAAATTAGTAAACTATGTCTTTTAAATTGCTTCATAAAATGCAAAGTATATTCAGTGCAAACAAAATTTCATATACATGACAGCAAGCTCAACAGTAGACATTATTAAACAATCTTTATATTAAGTTAAGATGCATATTATACCCCCCGAGATCCATTCACTCCAGTTAATGGAAATCCTAAACAAATAACAGAAGTCACTGATTCATGAAGTGCAACCTGAAAAATGAAACGATTTCAATAATAATCTAAACTATTTACATTCAAAATGGAACTGAAAATGAAAATGCATATAAAAGAAAGCAAAAATGATCAGGAAAATAAATCATTTTTATCAAAGGTTTAACTTTCTATAGCCATAATACCATGCACGAACCTTTTTTTTATCATGGTTTTTATCTCTTTGCAAAAATTAATTCATGCTTGAGAATAATTTAAATAATTTTCTATAATCTCTTCATAAAATTTAGCATAATTATTGGGTTGGCAACTAAGTAATTGCGGATTTCACTCATAGATGGCTTCAGTTGAATTTTTGGGTTTGCAGACGTAGTACAAATGTAAAACACATTTTGTTATTTGATAGTTGACAATTCAGCTGTGAATCAGTAAAAAAAGTTTTTTGATCGGTTGCGTAGTTTTCGTTTGGCGTTCGTTGAAAAATGGAAAATCAAAAGAAACATTTTCGTCATATTTTGCTATTTTATTTCCGCAAAGGGAAAAACGCATCGCAAGCTCATAAAAAGTTATGTGCTGTTTATAGTGACGAAGCCTTAAAAGAATGGCAGTGTCCAAATTGGTTTGCCAGATTTCGTTCTGGTGATTTTTCACTCAAAGATGAAAAACGGTCTGGTCATCCAGTTGAAGTTGATGACCTAATCAAAGCAATAATCGATTCGGATCGTCACCGTACAACACGTGAGATTGCAGAGGAGCTTCATGTATCACATACATGCATTGAAAATCACTTAAAACAACTTGGCTATGTTCAAAAACTCGATACATGGGTTCCTCACGAACTGAAAGAAACGCATTTAACGCAACACATTAACGCACACATTACATTTGCTAAAGAAACGTAATGAAAATGATCCATTTTTAAAACGACTGATAACTGGCAATGAAAAATGGGTTGTTTACAACAATATCAAGCGGAAAAGATCATGAAGCAGGCCAGGTGAACCAACTCAAACAACATCAAAAGCTGATATTCATCAAAAGAAGTTTTTGTTATCAGTTTGGTGGGATTACAAAGGAATTGTCTACTTTGAACTCTTACCACCCAACCAAACGATCAATTCTAATGTCTACATTGAACAACTAACAAAATTAAACAATGCAGTTGAAGAAAAGTGGCCCGAATTGACAAATCGAAAAGGTGTTGTATTCCATCATGACAATGCAAGGCCACACACATCTTTGGTCACTCGGCAAAAATTATTGGAGCTTGGTTGGGATGTTTTGCCACATCCACCATATAGTCCTGACCTTGCACCATCTGATTACTTTTTGTTTCGATCTTTACAAAACTCCTTGAATGGTAAAAATTTCAATAATGATGATGATGCCAAATCGTACCTGATGGAGTTTTTTGCTAATAAAAACCAGAAGTTTTATGAACGTGGGATTAAGATGGTGCCTGAAAGATGGCAAAAGGTCATTGATCAAAATGGGCAATACATTACAGAATAAAGTTATTTAGTTCCATGAAAAAATTGTCTTTGATTTTCTAAAAAAAATCTGCAATTACTTAGTTGCCAACCCAATATAAATATTTCTATATTTTTCCAAATTTAACTTCATGCTTATCAAATTCCACATTTTATACCTTTTCAGAATTTAAAAATACAGTTTTGGTCCCATAATACACTTCTTAATCAATTTTAATTGGCAAATACATATATTCTAAATAAAAAGCCTTCCATTTACAGTTTTCACTGAAATTTAACTTTATATATTTTTTTATTTTACAGGCCCAAAAGGTATAATCTCCTTGATCAAACACAATGCACTAATTAACCAAATTAAGTAGCAAGATTAAAGATGTTCCAAATATTTACTACAAAATACAATGAAATAACTAAAAATGCTATAAAAACTCAAATTATCTTACTCATTACTAAAAAACAAATAAAAATTATACATAAATTTAAACCATTCACAAAAGCAAGGACGTTTAAAAAGAAATAAATTCTAGAAAAAACTGTATATTTTGCAAATGAAATTTATAACAGCCGTACATTGTTCATAATCTTCCAAAATTAAAAATCCTGTAAGATTTGAGAAGGAACTTCTAAATCGGGGATTTCCAACATTTTTCTTACATTGACACTTTTTAAAAGATTGTTTTTCTTTTGTCAAATCCCTTACAAATTTCTCTGTAATATACAGCGTGCAACAGAAACTACTACAAATAACAGTATATAAATAAATTAAAGATAACAACTAAACTACGAATACACACAAAAGTTTTGGAGGAAATGGTTTATTTAATATGTTTTATTATTTTCTGTATCACAATTATTTTTAAGGAGGTTCAAGGGTCTCTCACCCCTCTTCCCTAACACCAAACCACACGAGAGGACTTGTCATATATTTAGACTACCCCTATGCCGCAAACACACTATACATTCACAAACATCCATGCCCTCTCTGGGATTCAAATCCCGACCCTTCGGTACTGGAGTAGGCTCCTCTAACCAGTATAACACCCAGGCAGCCTTGCATTATATTAAGATCATTTATTGCAGTTCAGGGGTTCTAAGAGTCATGTTGGCACATTGCAATTTTTAATGTCTTGTGAGTGAATCTTAAAATCTTTTTAGTTTTGCAAGCAGCTTGTATATAACAACATATCTTCTGAGAAAGCTTTGGGCTTTTCTAAATTTGCAGAGGGTTGAGTGGGGGGATTTTTCCCCCTCCATTTTATTTTCCTTTTGTACTGCACCATTTGCATAAAACATTTACATATTTAAAAAAAAATCATTGATTTTTAAAATACCTTAAATAATTTGTGTATTTTTTTCTTACATTTATTTTATATGATGCCTTTCTTAGAAAATGATATAGATTTCTATCAATAAAAATTTAATTAAAAATATTTGTAATTAACGGGATCTTCATTTTGCCAACTAACTGCCCATGCATATTTGGCTGTTGACTTCTAGATCATCTGAGCCCCTTTAAACTTCAGCAGCCACTAGAGGGTCAATACCGACCCTGTTGGATACCCCTGTTCTATAACACTATAAGTTTTTCACTTACAATGGATTTTTATAAAGCAAATGCTATATAAATACTTTTAAAGTATCTGACTGAAGTTTTTCATTTAACCCTTTATTTTACATGGTTGCTCAGGAGCAACATGTCATCATTTTCACCATTTGCCAAGTCAAAGTTAAAATAGACTATATGTCAAAATGAATGCTCGAATTTCAAAGCTTTACTATGCAAAGTGTAATTCACATATTTATTCAAAGATGACTGTAAAATGTAATATACACAAGTTATGAAAATAGTTAGTAATTTCCTATTTTGGCAATAGATGCTGCAATAAGCACAATTACTATAACCATCTGGGATAATGAGTTTATGTGAAGACAAAGAAGGAAAACAATTCATTCACAACATGGTAATGCAACAGCAGAAAGCATTTTGTGTGCTTGAGTGTCTAGTCCACAATCACTGCTCAGCACTATTTCTAAATGAAATATGGATAACCAATGCTGGATAATGTCACGATGCATTGCTGGAACTCACAATTTCAAAAAGAAGACTGCACATGCAAAGGAAAATCGACAGTTCATCCTTCAGTGGAAGAAGACATAGTTTAGCGTATTCAAGACAGCCGTTAGAAGCTCTCAAAAATCTACATAGCTGGAAGAGAGCTGGTTGTATTGCATAAAACTGAGTGGAGAGCTTTTAAGAAGCGTTTGTAGATGAAACTGTATCGTCTGAAGTTGGGGCAACAACTAAAACCAAAGACCACGCACTTCAATTACCTTTCTGTGATACACTTCAATAGAGGATGATAAATTTTCTGAAAAGTTAGTGTTCAGTGATTAAGCAATATCTCACATTTCCAGATTAGTGATTAATTGATACTCAAGCATAATATAAGAATTTGGGATACTGAACAGCCACATGTGACAGTGCAATATGAACATGATTTCCCGAAAGTTAATATTTTTTCAAGATATCCTGCATAAAGATCTATGAACAGTTCTTTTTTGCTGAAACCACCATGACAGGAATTGTTTATCTCACTATCTTCCGTGAGCACCAGAAACTACTTTTTATCATATTTTTTCTCAGGGGTTCATAAAGGATCATGTATGTGTGCCTCCAGGTCATGATGATCATGACCGATGTGAAAGCCTGTATAATAGTTACTGCTGTGAGCATTGGTACAGGACATTACATATTTGATGCATGCTGTATTAAATAAAGAGCAAATGTTAAATACTTGAGAGGACTGCATTCAAAACTTTATTACATTACCTCTACATGTATGCATCTATTGAATAAATATATTAATTACTTTTTGTGTAGCAAAGCTGCTTGGAAGTCAATTTTAAAAAATACAATTTCTGTTGAAAAATCACACATATACAGAATTAGAAAGAATACTGCATAGGTTCCCAACCACATTCTATTATTATATGAACTAAAAACATAACATAAGGAAAAAATTTAAATAAGGAGATTTGACAAAAATAGTTTAGATTACATACATGACATGCAATCAATGCACCAACAGTCCAACCTAATAATATAATAGGTCGATCTGGATACTGATTTTTCATCTGCAAAAGAAAACACAGGATTGTAAGAATTTATGCAATAAAAACTATTAATATCACTAAACGACTGCAGTTCCAATAGAAATTTAGTTTACCAAAATATTTCACATGTTTACCTTTACAATCAAAGTAGTAAAACGTATAAAAATCCAAAGAAATTTAAAAGGAATTAAGATATCACAAAATGTTTATTTCATAAAAATTTACGCATTTTAAGCTTGTGAACAGTATAATAAATAATTATATAAATCTAGCTAGCAAAAGCTGCTAAAACACAAGTTTTTGGTGATCACATCCAAAATGATCTGCCCCTCACAGAGTTAGTTTTCAAAAACAATTTTGTATTCATACAATTCACGCATATTAATAAGAATAAAAATTGGAAAACAATACTGACCCAGATTTACAATTAAAAACGTGTACCAAACATATGAGAACAAAAAAAGTGCAATATTTAACTTCTCAAATAAAAACATATCAAATAGCTACGACATGTAAATTGTTTTCAGTTCTATAATTAAGTTGAAAGAAACATTATTACTGTAAAACTTTCATTTAAAAAAGTACATTCAAAATGCTTAACAAATTAGTCAACTTGATAACTTAGCAATGATAAATATTAAGATGCCACAAGATTTACAATTTATAAAATAAAGCACTTGCAGGTAATATGGATTTGCATAATTTCTTATAACAAAGAAATCTATAATTTTATTATTTATTTTAAGAGTCAATTTAATAACAAGCATTAAGAAACTTCAACTGTCATTTAAAAAATAGCAAACCAAAAATCCAAGCTATGTTAACTTACCTCAGCAACTTTGTTTCTCACAGAAATTACAATCTGATCAATACAATCTTCAACGGTCATGTTTTCCTTATCAAATGAATGAAGTGGAACATTCATAATCTTGCATAAAGAACTTAAATTATTGTGCCAAAATTTTAGCCTGGGAGGAAGATGTGCACTAGTATGCTGTTGCATGGGAGGCTCACTTGGGCACAATAGAATAACAGGATTGCCAGGCAATTTTTTCTAAAATTAATAAAAATAATAATTTCAAAGTATTACCATAAAAAATTTGTTTATTATTTTGACAAAATTTTATAATTCCTATCCCTGTTCTTTGAAATAATATATAGTATCATTCATAATCAGATAAACACAGTCATCTTATGCACTAAGTAATAATCATGCTATCAGTTTTGCTACCATAACTATGAGGGCAGATTAAAAACTAAGTTGCACTAACTCAGCACAAGGGCGCACTGTGTGTTGTAATCTTGGGCAATGTGGAGAAAGGGACCTTAACTACTCAGACGGCCGATAGGAAGGTTGGTGCTGTTTCCCCGTCTCTTGTTGTGTGTGAATAGTGGGCTAAAATCAATGGCACGTCAACTGGATGTTCACTCTGAACTGGAGGTGCATGCAACAATCAGATTCGTATGAGCCAAATGGATTAACTGCACGGGCATTCATCATGAAATCACTGCTGTACAGGTGAGCGCACAATTTCTTGGCAAGGTACTGGAAAGTGCTGTCAAGCATTTGAAACCAGATGAACTGATGTCATGGATGATATCACGAAGGGAGGCCCGCAGCATCCTGTAACTTTGCAAATGTTGACTGCGTGGAAGTGATCATTAGAGGGATCGGCCTATAAAACTACGGGAGATTTCCAGCATGCTGAACATTTCGTATGGCAGTGTGTTCTCCATTGTTCAGGAGAACCTTGGATTTCGTAAATTGTGTCAAAGATGGGTCCCACGTCTTCTCAAAGATTATTACAAAGGACAATGCTTTGAATCCTCATTGGCATTTTTGCAACGGTATTCTGAAAAGGGCAACAAATTTCTAAGGTGCATCAACACAGGGGATGAAATGTGGGTCCACTACTTCACCCCCAAAACAAAGAGAACATTGATGGAATGGGTGAACACCTCATTACCACAACGAAAGAAAGTCAAGGTCCAACCTGCAGCAGAAAAGGTGATGGCGACAGTGTTCTTTTACATGGATGATTTGGTGCATGTGGAATTTATGCCGAAAGGAATAACAATCAACTCAGCTATGTATTGTGAAACGTCGAACCGTTTGAGTAAAGCAATTAAAGAGAAGTGCCAGGGAAAATTGAGTGACAGAGTGACTTTGTTGCACGATAACGCAACACCTCACAAGGCCCACCTGCTGCAGTGATTCAAGTGGGAGGTATGGCAACATCCTCCCTACAGTCCCAATTTAGAGCCATGTGACTTTCATGTTTTTGATAAGCTTAAAAAGGATCTCGGTGGATAACCATTTTGAAATGATGGGGAGGTGAAAGCAGCTGTCTTTGTGTGGTTACATAGCACTGTAGGAGATTTCTACGCATCCAGAATCAAAAAGTTGGTTGTCCATTCCGAGAAATGCTTAGAGTCTCTTGGGAACTATGTGGAAAAGTGAACCTACATTGATGCTGTCATAGCCGCATTGCATTTGTATCGACAATTTAATACATGATCATAACTTGGAAGTGCTTTTGGATCTTAACTTACTTTTGGATCTGCGTTCAGAATTACGTAAATTCTAAACATTTGCTTGAATTTAATTCTGAAACTTTATTTGTCGAGAATGCCATGCATCTTAACTATTAAGAATTTACAATTTTTC
This sequence comes from Stegodyphus mimosarum, assembly GCA_000611955.2. Taxonomy (NCBI): domain Eukaryota; kingdom Metazoa; phylum Arthropoda; class Arachnida; order Araneae; family Eresidae; genus Stegodyphus; species Stegodyphus mimosarum. Next base: position 80,020 of record KK120044.1, on the reverse strand, counting down.
CTTATGCAGTAGCATATTATCATATCATGTCTGTTAACACTCACTGTGTTCATATTTCATTTCTGTTCTAAATAAAATGCAAAATAAATTATACACAAATCAACAAAGCATTTAAACTATTAATGTTGCTGTTAGTTTCATTACCATGAGTTGACACCCCATGTTCCTTTTTGCAAAAAATTACTTTTAGACACTTCTCTTAAAAAAACATTATCTGATCTTATTAGCTGAACACATCAATACTGAGCTTAATTGTTAAGGAATATAGTTTGAAATATACTTTTGAAAATTTCTGAGGTAAATAATCAATTAAAAAATTCAACATATTTAAATATACATTTGTTGACATGCACTTTCAATTTAAATACTATTTCGCACACACAGGTAGACACGTCAACTGGAACTAAGGTGTGCAGAATGTACTATGAATTTAAGAAAACTAGACTTCCCTGATCTACACGGCTTTGTCTTCGGTCACTTGTTAAAACAAGATGCAATAAAACATTCTCTGGATACTATGAGTGGATTCTGGAAAAGATTCTTTTGTATTCTATGTGAAGGAATTTGTGAGGGCAGCAGTCACGTCTGCGTGATTATTCCACGTATTATACAATTTGAAAACATCGCCAATTTTCGTATTTTTTTTAATATGCAAGTTTGAGATGACCACAAATTTTAGGTTAAAAAAATTGGGGAAGGCAGCATTGTAGAATCAGGTAAATGTAGTATTTGTATAAAATTATAATTACATAAATTAATAAATGGTATAACTGTGAAATTAAATACAGCAGAACTCTGATAATCCATGACTTCTTAATCCAGGACTGCCTGTAACCTGCATTAATTTCTGAATGTAAAGAAACAAAATTTTGATTTTTAGAAAATTTAGCACAGCAAATTTAAGAGCAATATGCAAAACAAACCCTTTTGATCAAAATATACTATATTTATAATGCATTTTGATTGAAGAAGCATATTTACTTTATTACCGAAGTTATTTAACATTTTCTGTGAGCAAGACGGACACATCTTTTCCTAATAAACTAATATACTAATGTTAGAAATTTTATTTATTTTAGTCGCATGCCTACTTTTAGACATCTGGGTGTATATCTTCCTACCATTTAGAACTAAGTTTACGGGGTTAACAGGTGTAAATAGTTTGTTTATCAACAATTTCTCAGATGCCGGGCTCCAACTTAACCCTTTCAAGATGTGTCCCACAAGATGGGGGTTTTGCATCGCTTAGCCTAACATTAGAAGGGGAAAAAAAAAAATCACTAAAATAAGTTGAAGTCCTAACCTCATAACTTTTGCTACCATTTTAGATTACTGCTTAAGCTATCATATGCGTTAAAAGTAGCATTTAATAACCTTTTTTCTTTATACAAAAATGTATATAAAAATTGCTTGCTTTGAAAAATAATTTTCAGATGTTTCGAAAGTTTAAATTCAAACCTTTCAAAGTTTTAATTGACAAAACACATTAATAAAATATAAAATTGATTTAAAAATACACGAAAGTCTTTTTACAAGAAGTAACAAATCTTTCAAAGAAAAGTGGAAGGCAGGCATTCAGTGAGCTCAGTATCTGACAAAGTATTCATATCAGTATCATTAGAAACATAGCTATCTAACGGTTTAGAAAAGGAATCATCACTCTCAACCATGTACTTAATTGGCGCATTTACCATGCAAGTATATCGTTTCTCTGATAAATAACGCTCGCCGTAGAAAAAATGAAATCAAGGCTTTCCAAAATAAAAAGAGAAGTATATTAAATATAAGCGATAAAAGCAACAAAAAGTGTAACAGAACCCCACATATTAGTTAAAAAAGAATAAAAAATAGATTCAAAAGGAAGTAAATGCGAATGTTTATGCCACGTGGGGAATTAAAGAGCCAATCTTTATTTCTTTACATTACGCTTTCCCTTCACTTCCTCAATAGCTGACACCAAAGTTAGAGAGAATGTGATCAAACTGAAGGTCAGCATATTACAGCTATGTCCGGGTCAAAAGTAATGGACACAGGACACCATCCAGTGGTCTTTAAAAAACTGGCTCAGCTTGAAATGCACATATGCATCATCTACCCCTTAATCTCTTTCTGCAATGCACTCAAGTAGTTCATTTACATTTCGTACAATGAACGAGGTCCTTTAAATCAATGGCAAATAAGAACATATTCTTAAAATTCACCTATTTTCTGACATTAAAAATGGAAAATATGATACAGTACAAAGTCCGAGATCTAGACGTCCAATATCCGGACATTAAAGACATCAACAAATACTTTTCTTTAGGAATTTTTTTTTATGCTTTACACATGCGCATTTGATTTTTTTCCTCCGTAAGAAAACATATGGAGAATCCGATTCTTAATTTCCCTTCGGCACTAAATAAAATACTTCGATATTGAAGAAAGAATCACTTAAGCATAAATTTGTGTAATCAATAATTTGGCTGCCTATCTGCTTGGCATACACCTCAAACCGAAACATCGTTGATTTTACAACTACTGACATTTTAACCCTTGATGCCAACACGGCGAATCATTATTTATTATATTTTGCTTTCATCACTGTGTGTTTATCAACACATGACAACTTGAGTTATGAGTCATGCAGCAATGCCTAAACAACTTTTTTTTATGTTAGTAATTGAATAACAAAAAGTATGGAAACCTTTTATGTTGACATTACACTTGGCGACAATTACAGATTGGTAAATGCGCTAAACGTTGACAAGGAACAATTAAAAAAAAAAAAAATTCTTTTCATATGTTACAGATAATGGCTTTGTTATTGATACTCATAGGCCAAAAGAGTGCATTTAGTGCTATTTCAATTAAGAATAACCGATTCTTTATTCACATAAACGCAGAACCAGCCTCACAGATCGTATGGCCGAACAATTCGGCGGAATTTAGGAAAGACGAAATTTTTGGAATTTGGAGAAGCTCCGAGTAACCAAATTAAGAAATGATAAAATGTTTAGAACTTACGGTAAGCACTGGAACCCCAAATTAAGGGGTGGCAAAAATTTATAACTTAAGGAGGTACTTGGTAGCAGAATTTATGACCTGCAGAGATTGCATCGGCTGCAAAATATCTAGTCCCGGCCCTCAGTAAGCTTGAGTATATGTGGGAATTTATTTATTCAGGACTCAGATAAGCCTTAAGCATGCGCAAGAATTAGACATAAGAGTGATATATAACTAAATTAATACAATTCAGGTTTAATTATCTCAGTGCGCAATAGAAGCAAGACAAAATTTAACAGAATACTTTGTCTTTCATTGTCAATATCATGCTGCATAGCCAATAATGTATAGCGGATACTGCTAAGCTAGGCTAAAATTATACTTTACTGGTTTCAAAGAATTACACTTACTATAGAACACTGTGCTGTTCGTTAACTTTCTGATTTGATTCAGCTTATTATTTTTTGCAGGCTATTATAATTACAGCAATTTTATGAACGTAAAGAGTTTCAACTTTTTATTATATCGATCAGACTTTCTAATTCTGGAGCTGCAAGAGGATCTACAAAGCTAAAGCATGTTTCGATGTCCATTAAACAAAAAGTGAAAATGCTGCAAAAAATGGATATAGGTATATTCGTCTCAAAATTATGCAAGGAGTATGGCATTGGAAAGTCAGCTATATATGACAAAACAGAACATTATGAATTTTTTGTGGATTCCGACACTCCACTCGCAATGAATAAGAGAAAAATTATTTGCTAAGCTAAAAGTGACGATCATGACAAAGTGATGATTGAATGGTCAGACAGAGATGCAGCGAGGATCTGCCATTGACGGGTGCGATGCTAATGGCTCACGGCAAAATATTTCATGAAGAAACGAACTTAAAAATTGAGTGCACATATTCGACAGGTTGGTGAACCAAATTTAAAAATTGCCATGCTACAAAAAAGCTTCAGCTTATACTGAAGCTGTTGAACTATTTGCAGATGAATTCATTGAACATATTAATAGTGAAAAGTTATCTCCAGAACAAATTTACAACACTAATGAAACTGGTCTTTTCTGGCAATATGTACTGGGAAATACCTTGCAAACTATACAGAAAATGCTCCAAATGGTGACAAAGATTCCAAAGAGAAACAAACAATTTTAGCATGCGCAAATGCTGCAGGAACACACAAAAGTGTAAACGTTTCATAATCGAAAAAAGTACACGAGCGCATTAAAGGAGTAAAGAATTTCTCCGTTATATCTCGTGAAAATAACAGAGCATGGATGACACAAGCGTTAATGAATGATTGGTTTGAAAATCATTTCATAGCCGAGGCTCGGCAAAATTTGCATTCGACTGGTTTACCTAATGAGGCAAAAATTGTCTTGATTGCAGAAAACTGTTCGGCTCAAACTTCACTTAAAGTTTTAGTGAAAGATACTATACCCGTATTTTAGTGAAAGATACTATACCCGTATTATTCTTTCCTCCAAATTGTACATAAGTCACCGATACACCATTGGGTAGAGATCGCTGCAAATCAAGCAGATGGCGCTGTTGCAGTGCCTGCGCAAAGCGGGGACCAGCCTCTCATTTGAGCCCAGGTAAGTATGGAGAGAAGGTGCGTTTTGAATTCGTGGTCAAAGGAGGAAGTGAGAGCGGTTATCCGCCATGAATGGGCACATGGAGTATCAGGAACAGAAATTCATAAAAGCCTCGTGGAAGTCTATGGGCCAGGTGTGATGTCGAAGCAAATGGTGCGGAGATGGTGTCGCACATTCAGTGATGGACGTCAGCAAGTGGAGGACATACCGAGAGCTGGACGGACGCGTACGGCCACTACAGATGCAAATGTCAGGAAGGTGGATGACATCATTAGAGCGAACCGGCGTATCACCATCGATGAAGTAACGGAAGAACTTGGAATCTCACATGAGCGAGCTCAAAATATCATCCACGACATTCTTCGATACAGAAAAGTGTCAGCACGATGGGTGCCCCGACAACTGACCTCGACACACAAGGAACAACGCATGGGAAAGGCGCTTTGGAAGCAATACTGAAGTGAAACATGCCGTTCAACGCTTCTTCCATATGCAAAGCCCTGATTTTTTCCTGGAGGGCTTTTTGAAGCTTATCAAGCGATATGACAAATGTCTCAATGTACTTGGTACAAATGTGGAAAAATAAAGGTATGTCATATCTTTAATGTCTCATTCTATTTTTTGACTTTCATCCACAACTCTGACCACAGTCGACAGGGGAAACTTATTTTTCAACTTACCCTCGTACATTGTATGTCTCCCAGACGATGCAATACAGTCCGTACAACGCCTAGGCATGCTGAGTATCAAATTATCGATCTGATCTTGGGGGATATTACACCACTCAAAAAGCAATGCTCTCCGAAGTTCCGGTAGACATGTAGGCAGAGATTGACTGGCTGCAACTCCTTGGTCAAGTATGTCCCACACGTGCTCTACTGGATTCAAGTCCGGTGAGAATGCTGGCCAGTCCATACGGTTGATATCCTCCAACTGAAGGCATTCGCTTACGATGTTTGCAAGGTGAGGACAGGAGTTGTCTGTCATCCATAAACACAAATTGTGCGCCCATGGCGCCCCGAAACAAACGTACATGTTGTTCCAGAATGACGTCCCGATAGATTTGGCTTGTCATGGTTCCAATTTGAACATGCAGGTCAGTTCTGGAGCCCAGAATAATCTCACCCCAAACGAGCACTCCTGCACCACCGTAACGGTGTCGTTCAATGATGTTTTGGTGGTAACAGGTATGTGGAGCTCTCCATATGAAAGTCCAGCGAGAATCAGACTGCAAGCTAAACCTGGACTCGTCGGAAAACATCACACAAGTCCACTGTTGCGGTGTCCACAATGCATGCTCTCTACTCCAGGCTAACTACAGGCGACAGTGAGTTGCAGTAAGTGGAACGCATCTGACAGGTCTACGAGCATATAGACTCGAGACAGGTCTGAGGCTGTGCTCCGCCTGTTTCTTTTGGCAGTAACTGCCAAATACTGGTCCTCATTCGGCGTTGTAACTCTGGGGCGACCTGTGCTGTAACATCTACTCACTTTACCATCATCTTGGAATCGTTGCCAAAGCCTGGAGATGACACTCTGGGCAATTCCAAGTTCGTCTAATACTTCCAGTTGGATACGCTCACATTCCAGACGGCCGATAATTCTACCACGTAAAAAATCATCCAAATGTGTCCTTTGTGTCATAACTATTCGGTTATTGCACTGAAATGCTTATAAAGTGCCTGCGAACAATTTTACTTCTTTGCCTGTATTCCTTACATATTACTCTCTTACACTCTCATCATTGTGACGTACCATCGGTGTCATCTGGTTACTTCGTGAAATTTGCATATGATTCTTGAAGATGTGTGTAGTGATTTTACAGGTGATATATTTATTTTAGAGTTCGATTTCCGCGTGACTCCGAATTATTCTTAATTTATGGACATGAGTGTATTTGGCCAAATGATCTTTTACAGTACTGCGGATTTCAGGGTGAACTAAACCACGAATTGCATTAAATAGTTTGATCCGAAAGGTTTTACGTATGCATGGTCTGATATTGGAAGCAGAAGTATCGCAATGTAAGAGTTTTTCTGACGGTAATTGGTGCTGTTTAATATGCAATGATTTGGAATGTACATTAATTTGTGCATCTGCTATCAGGTCAAAATCAACAATAGGTGAATCGATGTCCTCAATTATAGATAGCCTGTCTACAACCACTTTGTTTCAAGATTTTCAGCATACTTAACTCATAGAACTACATTTTCTAAAATTGACTTTTTTAAGGCAAATTATCACATTCCAGTAGCAGAAGATGAAGATAAAGAAAAAACTGCCATTGTCATATCCAGGTCACCAAGAACGCTGCAGCTTGCAATGTTTTTATTTTTTTGGGGGGAGCAAGAATCAATTTTTGTATAATAACATATGTATTTTTCTCTCTAGCACTCGGTTTTTACTCTTTCACTAAAAGGTAATTCCTTGATAATTTCAGTCATGCCAACATTTAAGTTTCTCTAGAATATTTATTAATATTCTCTAGAATCATCATTTCTTTTTATCTGTTGCTATGCAATGGTTGAAGTGAAAGTAGTAGTAGTTATTAGTACTTTCGTTTTCCATGAATTGGTGTCACTACTAAATGTCTAGGCAGCCGGAGTGTGACTATTTAGCCTACAACTCCTAGATGTTTATTAAATCGATTGCACATGCACAGATCATAACGACAGAATTATTATAAGATTTCGATTTAGGAAAAATCATATTGCTGGGCTTCTGAAACAGTCTATTTATCTTAGAAATACTTAGAAAGTAATTTCACTGGTGGATATTTGTTAGTCAATAAATTTTGATTAAATACTTCTTAAGGTCTGAATATCTTCTGGTTACATACTTATTTTCGAACAATTCGAAACACAATACAAAAATTAGAAAATGAACAATATAAACAAAACACAGAAACATGATCTATAATCTGTTCAAGATCTGTAGCATTATAATTTTAGATAACATTTTTTATTCATTACAAAATAATATCAATAATGATTTACTGGTTTATGTTGATTAAGAAGAGGAAGCACAGGATCCCACTGTTTCTTTATCATCTGAGAAATGGCATCACTTGCCGGTAAACCAGAATTTAACTGGAGGAGTTTATCGACTAGACTAGGAACCTATTGAAATATAATTGGGAAGCTTGTAATTTTTTACACTAAAACACAATAAAGCAAGTAGTTATTAAATATAAAGACAACTTACTTTTGTCCTCAATGTTTGTAACACATCTACATAGCTGGAAAGAGTTGGAATATCAGCCTTATCCAAGAGCGTTCTATGAAGCCAAGATAACAAATTCATATCCTACAGGGATGATAAAACAAAACGTTTTACACATTACACTAAAAGTCATGATTGTTTATTATCTAGAATCCACCTTCTGCACAGACAAAATACACTGCAATATTACTTAGGATTTCAGAATAGCATGAAATTTACTTAAGCAAAGACAAGTGAATAAATATTCCATTATTTTAAGAAGTTGAATTAAAAAACTCTATTATTGTTAAATTTCTATTATTTTATGCCCAATGTACCCCCATTATTTTGTGCTTTAGACTTTAGACGTCTCAAAACATTTTAACAACTATCTAAGCCTTGTGGCCAGATAAATGGAAATAAATGATAAAAATTATTTATTATAAAAATCACTGACAAGTCTGAAAACAGAGAAAAAATATGAAAACATTATTCAAGCTCTTGAAGATTTTCTTTAATTCTTATAAAATTGTTTATAAGAAACAATTTTTATCATAAAAAAACTTACGTTTTAAATATAAAATGAAACATATTATTCAAAGTAATTCAACAAGTTTTCTACAATACAACTGCAAAGATAAATGCTCTCCAAAACTCCTGCTATAAGTGAAATGAAAGAAAAAAAATACCTGAATTACACTACAGAAATCAATTAACCCATTAATACATAGTTTAGCTTGTTACATTCCATAAGCTTTTAAGTAATGTCACTTTATCCCATCAGAAAAGCTCATGTATAACTACAGCCATTATGAGAGTTTTTCTAAAACATCACTGAGTTTTCACTACTACAAGTGGTTTCAATAAAAGTTAAGAGATTTAGATGATCAGAATCCTTCTAAAGGAAATGCTTTTTTCAGAAAATCACATACCAAACCATGTAAACTGAATGCAAAAGAAGAGAACCTTGTCATTTTCAATTTGAAACACACCATTATGAAATAATACTGTAAATGAATACCATCCTAACATTTTTATTCTTCTGACTTATTTCATATTATAACACAGCACTGAATCAATTTTATAACAAAGCCATTAATATGCTGTAATTACACACTGTAACAGAGTGTAAAACAAATTTTAAACATTGAAAGAAATTTAAGCATGATGTGCAGTACTCAAAGAGAAAGAACATGTTAATTGAAAGCAAAAAACTAGGTTAAACATTAGCCCAATCATTAACTGGTATTGCAAAAAATCTGTACATGTCTGGTACCATTACATATTATTAATGAAATTAAAACTTTTGAATCCTTTCTAATACTAAAAAATAGTCATTCACAGAAAATGCTAATGCTTTTATTTTGAGATAAAATATGCTTAATATTTTCAATAACAACAATGAAAGGTACTGAAATATACATAATACTACTCAAGTAAATATGATTATGAGATGTCATTAGATGAAATTAAGTCATTAGATGATTAAATCATAAGATGAAACATTATGTTCTGATTAATGGCATCTATACTGTACAGTTAAAGTTTAAATATACATTTTTTTCATTAAAAAAAAGTAATGTGCAGAGGTATATATGAGTTTAATTTGTTCTGTGACCAAACTCCATAAGCCAATCTACTATCCTGAAACAATTTTTCCTTTTGGTATGCATTTAAATATTATTAATCTGTTCCAACCCCCCACTCACCTCCATTCTGTGTTATACAGTTTTAAATAAGGGGGGGAAACTAATGAAAACTTTATAAAACATAAGATAAACATAAAAGAGAATATAAAGAAATAAATTGCTCTTATGACATTTAATTACTATATTGTCTCATAAACTACTAGGTATTTTTCCCCTCCTTTCCACATGCATTCATGGCACAGTTGGAAGCATACTTGAAGTGCATTCGAGACGTCCAGGGTTTGAGTCCTGGTGAGGGAACTGCACATTTACATGGCTCTCGCTTCAAAAAATACCTAATGACTGTACAACACGATTCATACACATTTCTTTAACTGGAAATTAGGTACTTGTATGCTTATTAAATTACACACAATTTTGTTGTATTTCATTTAAGTAAAATTCTATCCTCTAATTCTTTAATAAAGTGGGCACTTGTGAATTACTAAAATATTAGTTTTTATTATCATCAAATATTCATACTTAGGACAATGTAAAAATCCTTTTATTACTCTTTAAATAAATGTAAGTCTTTTATCTAATGCTATTTTTTAAAAATTATTATGATAATGAACAAAATGAAAACAAAACATTCAAAAGTTATTAAGTTTTTAATTTAATTTTGTAAATGTTTTTACTGGGTTTAAAAACCCTTTGAGTAATCTGCCTTTTTGACACTGTCAATTGCAACCAAAAAGGGAAGTGTAGAACTGGATATTATAAGAGCCCCAAATTCAAAATTTCAACATTCACAATGAACCATTTTTGAGTTATGCGACATAAGTATATAAAGACATCAAGACAGAGCTAGCCAAAATGGATATTTCTGTTGAAATTTGAATACCATAATTTTTTGCAATTACAATACTTTCCTTACTTTGTATAAAAAAGTAAGAATCAGAAAGTTGCATAACTAGATGGTATAGCAGTCCTATAAACAAAATTTTAACATTCTACAGGTAACCATAACTCGTACGTACAGATGCCATGAAAAAAATCCATTTTACGATCCGTTTTGGAATAAAGAGTCCTTCATTCTAACTGTATGTGCAGACGTCTCTCTCTCAGACATGCACACACACACACACAAAAAAAAAAAAAAAAAAAAAAAAAGAGTCAAAATCGACATTTCCATTGAAATCTGAAATATTTTAAGATTACAATACTTCCTTCAAAAGGAAGTAAAAATTAAGGGCCTATCAGCAAATAGAATTGAACAAATTACATATGCAACAGCTTTTACTCTTGGAATATCATCAAAGAATAAAACAAAATCATGTAGAATGCATTATTATTAAACATAACTAAAAAAAATAAGTTTGAAAATGCTGCTATGATGACTTGTAGGGGAACTGAATACCGTAGTCTTGGGCCTGAGCATTCACGGGGTGGCATGCATGTTCATAAGTATATGATAGCTTTGAGTATAAGCACTTAAAATACTATTGTGCTCAATGTCCTCTCAAGAGGTTTGGTGGTAGAGGAAGAGGGGTGGAAAACCACTGGATCCACCCTCTGGGTATTCTCCATCAAAACTGGAATGGAACTTCCCCTTCCTTGTGGGTGCAACTCAATCAGCATCTGGGAAACAGTTGAAATGATGAGACGAGTAAATTACAGTCGCTTTTTGGCCATTATAAATAACAAGAGTTTGAAAATTAAACTAACCCTCTATAACTTTTCAAGTCTTTAACATTAAATTACGATTCTGGTTTTTTGAAACACTGATAATTGTCAAATATATTTTGGAAGATTTACACAACCACTATTAAAATTTTTTTTTAAATTTGCTAAAAGTATTATTAAAATGACACTCTAATAAAATTTTGTACTTTAAAATTTATTATGCTGGTTTTAAAAAGAAATTAAAAAAAATATATTAAATGACACAAAAAATTCCTAACCTTATGAAATACTTGAGTCTTGAAAATTTTCAAATATTTTAACTTATTATTAACTTAAATGCCCTTTCAAGGCATTTCTAAGTTCATTTGCTTAACAAATAAATCAATGTGTCTTTTACTCAATGCATCACCTCCTACAATACATGCTAATTTGTTAATATCTTCAACAATACCTCTTTGGGCAATAATTTCCTTTTGCTTTATGCAATCAATGGGTTTTGGGTTCAGCTCCAAATTACATGATTTAGTTAAAAATTCTGTTGTTTTAAAAAACTGCATGCATTTAGAACAAGTTGCTAATTTTATTTAGTAATTTCAATACTGAGAAATATCTCAGGAAACATTATAAAACGACACAATGTGTATATAAATGTAACAGGTAAATCTTTTAAACTGTCAATTTTCAATATTTTTATAAAGAAGTAATTCCTTTTTACAGAAACCTGTTCATATGACAAAATCATTTTTGCATTTTCCAGACTTTTAACTATAAAAATCATAAAATAAGAGAAAATAAAGATAAAGAGAAATATATTAAGAGAAAGACATTTGGGATCAAAAGTAGAAATGGTACTTCCTTATTATTACAGCCCTGTTATTAGGCATCAAGAGCCTTCTTGTTACTGAACTGTGCGAAAGTTGCAACCCTACTCCGAGCTCTTTGCAAACTGTTGACGAGCTTGGAATCCTAAATACAAGACTGTCCATCAGAGGAAAGGCTAGGAATAAGGATGCCACTTTGGTACAATCCATTAACAACAGGGCTCTTCGCACCATTTAAAGAATCGATGCTTTGATAATAAGGAAATGACTGATATAATTTACATAGATGAGAATTCTCTAAACAACATGAAAAACTAAGCTATTTTCTACCTCATTCCAGCATGTTTTAGTAGTGTAATGGTAGCACACTTAGCACATATCCGAGAGGTTCTAGTTCGAGTCTCAGTGAGGGCACGGCTCATTTTCCCCCTCTCCCGCTTAAAAAAAAAAATCACTCTACAAATTAATCACAAGTTTAATGCAAAAAACATCTATTCCATCTTAATACTATTATTATATTTTTTACTTTATCACAAGCCTTTTTCTGGATTTTTAATCAACAAAATACTTGCTAACTTTGTAAAAATCAGAAGATTTCTAAAAAAATTTCTTAAAAGGGCATACAATGAATTTTAATACAATCTAAGTATTTTAAAAGGAGAAAACACGTATGAAAATTAGAACAAATTAAATTAATTTGAACATAATTGCAGTAGCTCTTTTGTTTTGCTAAAATGCAACTTAAAGTTTTGCTTCATGACATTCAGTAATTTATTTAAATTTCAAAATTATAGTTTTTTGAAAACCGCAAAAATGAAAGGCAAAGACATTTTAAAAACAAGATAGATAGAAATCCGATAAAAATTATTTAATATTATTTTTCTTAAAAACAAAATTTTAATATGATGATGTTATTTTTACATCATAACACCATTCTTGTATTTAGTTCAGGTGTTAAATTAATCATTATGAAATCCATGAATCACCAAACTAAAGCTTTTCTACATAAATTGATCTTAAAATCTTGATTATTTACCAATAAAAGAATTCATAGTACAGCAAAAGAGGAAGAATATAATAATCTCCACAATAAACGGAACAAATTTGAATGGTAGGCCAAATTTCTTGAATGAGTTTGTATTTTAAATACAGATCTGGTGACTAATCACTAAACTGACAAAATGTTTTGTACCTTTTCAAGATAATTTAAAATCTGTAAAAAAATTAATTTTATGCACAAGATCTTAAAACTAGAGCAGTTTTTCAACAAATTATGAAAAATTCATCAAAATTTTCAGATATCCATTAAATTTTTAAATCAAGCTATAATCCAACAGAAAAACTGTCTCAACAGCCAAACACTGTCATCGATACTCTATTTTATTTTATTAATTTTATTTGACGGGTCATTTTCTCTTTCAAAGCATTTCTGCATCAGGGATTCCCAACTTTTTTCCTGCATGAACCCCTTTTAAAAGAACGGTTTTCTCTATAATATACAGCATATAACATAATATAAATATTTGTTCATAAATAACTTATAAATAACAAATTAAAAATATGAAACTTTTTGGAAAAAAAAAGGTTTTATATTTATGTTTTTATTTATCTTTTTTTAACAAAATTGTAGTACAGTTTTTAATTTTAGAAATATAAATAAGTTTTCGGAAACAAAATTGCCAAACAGCAAAAAAGTTAGTTTTTAATTAATGCGAGAGATACACTTGGTCTATCCATACAATTTTTTTAATATTTGGCATAAAACTGCTGAACTTAATTCTTAAATTGCCTTGATAAAAAATATTCATTGTTTCTCATCTTCCATAATAAATTATTGATTTGATTAAAGCCTGCTTCTACGAGGCATGGAAAAAGTCAATGATATTGATTTGGTAACAAATTTTATTCAGGGATGCTTCTCTCAGATGACTTTTAAATTCCAAAATCTGGCTGTATCCATGTGCTTTGAATTAAGACTACTTCGCAGTGTACAGCTTTATATCAATAAAAATTAATTATAAATTTTATTAATAAACTTCTTTGTTATGGGGATTTTGCTGATTAATTGCTGGTGCATAAACTATCAACCCCTTCATCCTCACTGATCCCCTTTAAAATTCCATCAAACACCAGGGGTTCAATACTGATCCTGCAGGGAACCCTGCTCTAGATGGTCTCCACAGTTTCTAGTGGTGTTGCAGCAGAAGCAGATGAACTCTCGATATAAAAATAGATTTAGATTTTAATTCCTGCAGATTTATTTTTTTTTTTTCAGAATAACCTTCCCCCTTCTTCAAATGTCCTATTCATGTCTTTTGTTCTTACCTATGGTACGGAAACAACACTTCATGATGTTCGAACTTGGACCTCCTTAACATCATGTTTTCATCCTAGTATATTGAAGGATAGTCAGTTAAGGCCAAAGTTCAAGAAACTCCTTTTTTTCACTGCAAGTAGACGGTACTTTGTTCATAATACCTATTTTTATAGATTCAGTGGGAACAAGCAATCACAGATTTGGGAACTTTCACTCCGGAGTGGCTGAGTATTTCTCATCATTCACAACATCGTCTTGCGATGGCTTTGTTAAAAGCTGCAAGGTTTGAATTCTATATTCATCCACTTCCCATGCTAAATGGCAGTCACAGAAAAGATACCCAAGGGTTAAAGGAGAAAAATTAAGGTTTGTTTTAGTTTGGTTTATTTGATTATGCCAAAGTGCACAAGGGCTATCTACCTAAAAGTGGATGTTTTCATGGAGGGCTTTCTAATAGACACTGGGTCGCAACCACATTACATTTTGGAAAAACCACGAATACGACCATGCAGCTAGCCCATTTATCTGAACGAGTCAGGTCAAATGACCAATTTCCACCTACTTTACTGCTTGGCTACCGATGAGATAATTAAGGACCATTAGCATATTTTCACCAAAGGGCTTCTAAGCAACATCTACAGGAGAAGACATATATCGGAACAAGTATCTCTGCAAGTCTGCAACACCTGTACCAGTATATCTACATAGATAAGCATGTCTTTGTTGCATCAGATATATATCTGCAGCACCTCCACTTGAGTCGTGATCACTGCCCATGATGGGATACATTGTAACAGCTAACATATATGGAGACACTCTATGAAAATAGCATATGGAAAGCACATGTCCAAAAAACAATGGCAGCTACTCTCAGATTAAAATGGTGAGAATCATTTGGAGCTATTATTATTATTAAAACAAATTTAATTAATTTAAAACATTTCTCTCTGATTATAATTTCTGTATAAATAGAGTATTTTTTCACTTTGATGCAAGTGATCTGTTGTAAGCAATTCAGTGGTGTACTATTTTATCTTATTCGTTAGCATTAAATTTGCTGTATTTTTTCTAATTTTTGAATATTTTTTCCCGTTTAAGGGGATTATCATTCTTATGTTCTCAGAAGTCTGACAAATAAGAAAAGCTCAATTTATCATCTGTTTATGTTTGACTGTACTTCCGATTTTCTGTTGTTAATGATTTTTCAGCTTTTAAACTAGATCAACTTGAAAACTTGGCACATTTAATGAGGTGTTTAAATTTTCCATGCAAGCAGCAGACTGTAAGTTTGAACATAGCTGAGCTATTTTCTGACATTTTCCCCCTGAAAACTAATATCTTATTATTTCTGTAATTAATAGTTTTGCTAAGTTATTTTATTATTACATATAAAATATTATTTGTGTTATTTTATTATTACACATAAAGTTTTATATAAATTATTTACATAATAATTTTATATAAATTATATTGTTAATAGATTTTTACATTATTTATAGTGGTAAAATTTGTTTTTCTTTTTCATATCCTTAAAACAGATGCTTTCTTCTGAATCTACTTATCAGCATTGTGTGTTATATTTTATGCTATATATGAATTGATTTATTATCTTTTAAGTCATGATTATATACATATATATGCATGTATGAATAGGCAAAAAGTAAGAAATTTAGAACCAATTTCACAAAGACCTAAAAGAAGTGAAATTCAATACCATTAAATTTCAAAATACCCTATAAATGTTTAAAACAAGAATTAAATAAAGGCAGAATACTAAATCCTCTAAAATTACCAAAATATAAAAAAAAGGGAGAATGAAAAAAGAAAGAATACAAAAGAAGAGAAATGCAATTAAACCTGACATAATGTTATCAGTGCAGTTAAATCTGACATAACGTTACCAAGAGGAGGATACATCAGACTCAAATTACTTCAAATGCACTTTTACAACAACTTGCAAATTACTGATAAAGTTAAAAATCTTAAAGTTCAAAATATCAGTTGATATGAAAATCGCTACACGTCTCTCCCACTCAAAGAAATCTACGAAAGTCTTCTGAAGTTACCCATTTCCCACCCCGTTGAAATGCTTACTCTTCTGGATTTGCAAAAATGGAAAGAATATCTATATTTCTCCCTTTTTAATAACTACACACTATGTAACCACATTTGTTTTGTAAAGAATTTAAATTTCTTTTTCAATAATTTTGAACACATTTTCAGATTTATTGATGATATTATCACTTTCAATAATAATAATCTTACTGAAATTAGCAACATCTAACCCAACTCTCTAAAACTTAATAAAACCAATAAAAATCAATTAGTAATAGATTATCTATACCTTAGCATTCAGAATTTTAAAGAAATAAGACTATTTGATAAAAAGAAGAGAATTTGTCTACACGAAAACTTATAAATTGGTATTCAAATATACCTAAAAATTAATACCAAAGACAGTTTTTACAATCAAATTAACAGAATAAAAAAGTTTGCACTGATATAGAACAACAAAAAGAATCTGTTTTTCATGCTAAAATTTTAAAAGAAAATGAAATTCCAATTAATTTCATTAACACTCTTTTAAAAAAAAAGCTGGAGTAGTCTACCACCTATAAAATTTTTTATCTGAAAGCTCAAATAGAGAAGGATGGAGAAGAATGTTTAAGGAAGCTTTATAGTTTTTTTATTTCTATTAATGTACAATTTTATTTACTACAAATGTTCTTCATGTTACTCTTATTAACAAAGGGCCTATTATATTCTTAGTTGTCATGGCAAGCCCATGATGTGAAGACTATTTACTTTTCTAACAACTGTTTCTTTTCTTATACTTTAAAAAATTAAAATT
The DNA here is from genome assembly GCA_000611955.2 of Stegodyphus mimosarum. NCBI lineage: Eukaryota > Metazoa > Arthropoda > Arachnida > Araneae > Eresidae > Stegodyphus > Stegodyphus mimosarum. Next base: position 62,929 of record KK120044.1, on the reverse strand, counting down.
TCTTAAAAGCATTTTAATCCCCACTTAGGGATATCCTCTCTGCCATCACCAATTTGTTTCGCCAATGATGCTAAAATGACAAGCCTAGGCGTTTTTTTTTAAGTCTAATACTTTTGCTGCTGGTCTTTGTTTCGAAATTAGTAGTATGTTTTAAAATGTGCTCTATTTACTTCTTGTATGTTTTCTATTTCTACATTTTAATTTCAATTTTAATCTTGCATTCTGTCAAAAAGTGTACTTAATTGTTTTAATATTGGGATTTTTTTTAATATAATTTATTAACATATGTCTCTAAAAGATCAACGCTGCGACCAATGAGTAAGGTTTGCATTATTTCAATTCTAATTTCATTTAAAAGCGTTGAAGTAATTTCAATTGCTTTTATTGGACTGAAAATTTTTACTTACAGTGTCAAAGAGGACATTTGCAAGTGGACTGCTATAATTAAATACTTTAGAATCATTCATCAGATAATTCTGGATAACAGAAACATCATGGTTTTCAAGTGGAAGGAGGGTGCACAATTGAGTATGATGTACCCTCCTCTTTTCTATTTTTTGTAATTTTTTAGGAATTCATATGTCACACTTATTTAATTCTTATTTTACATATTTATACAGCATTTTGAAATTTAATGGTATTGAATTTCACTTCTTTTGGGTCTTTATGAAACTGGTATTAAATTTCTTACTTTTGGTCCACACTGATTAATTTTCAGCAGCATACTGCAAGGAAATACTTGGAATAGTTTTTTTAAATAAAAAATTTTGTGATACTATATATATGTCATAATTTCGAAGCACAGTCGGGATAGCAGAGTGGTAAGGCTAGAGAAAGAGTTGATACCAAACTTAATTCAGCCAATTATCATCTTTATTTGCAGGTACACTAGAATAATTCCTTGTAGACAATATACTCTTTTAATCACAGCAATTACGATAACTTCTTATATGCACAGATAAAAAGATGCGACATCATTTCAGGCAAATAAGCCACAGCATAGAAAAATAGCTTGTTGCCAGCATGATGGCATAAGTGGAAGAGAACACAGCAGTTCAAAGGAAGACGGGAGGAAGTTGATAGTTTCAGTTTGAATTAGAGAAAGTTTTGGTTTATAATTGGTTTGATTGGGCAGGAGGTACCTGCATAAAAATGTTACGTAATTTCGAATGACCTCAAATTTGGGAGAACACCAAATTTAGAATGCTAATTTTGAGGTCGCTAATTATTTTTTAAAGCAGCTATCACATTTTATTACATCTTACATATAGACATGTTTACATACATTTTACAATTAATTGCTTGTCTTTCCTGCTTCATTAGTTTTTAATTTTTGTATTTTGCATTTTTAATCATTGTTACTTTGTGTCTGCTATTAAATACCTTCTGTTTATTATTACTATTATCATAACTTATTTGAAAAAATAAGCCCCCAAAAATAAAGGCATTGAAAACTGTACAAATTACTAGGTTTGTTGCGAGATCGTTGAAGGTCTCACATTAGATGAAAATCACATTATTTGCTTTGATTAATATGATTGGTTTAGTAGTTAAGAGGAACTTGAAAACACAAAATCTCTGTGTGTCAAAGAAATGCTGTCAGGAGAGATGCCTGTGAGGGAGACTTGTTTGCTCAGATGGGGCTTTAAGGATTAAAAATCATTTCCCCAAACCCTAAAAACTTTTTACGTTGCAAAACCCAAAGGAGAAATTTTATATATTTTTTAACCATAGCCAGTTAATATTAAGAAAAGTGTGCTGCCTTGGCAACAAAGCAAAGTAACTAACATATTTTAGATGGATATGTATAGTTGTCTTGAAAAATAAATTGAGAGATCATTAATGCTAATATAACATATAATTCTTTATGATTGTGTGTTAGTATTTTAGTTACAATGAAAATGTAACAGCATGGTTAAAAACACTTAACAATAGGATTATGCAGGGTAAAAATTTCAAATTTCTTCTGCCATATACCATATTTTTAATCAAAGTATCTGTGATTATGGAAAGACTTCAAACTCACCCTGTATTGCATGAATTTAACTGTACCATATATTGTGAAATATCATTAAGAAACTTTTTTTAGTGATTTATTTAGATACTTGCTGATCAGAAACATGACTTTGCAAACTGAAGTTAAATAAATGGCATTATTGATTTCCAAATGAAAAAAACATCCTTTTGTGCTTTTGACTTTTTTTTTCTTTTTTTGGGCCAACTAAACCATGTTTACGAATAGCTGAAAACAGTAACACTTTCCTAAAGTGTTAAAAAGAATTGGGTACTTGGCATGCAAGATAGAATTCAAAATAAGACTACAGAGATTACATATTCCATATACAGCATTCACAATATTACCTTTAACACAGTCTATTTTTTTTAACACAGAGCTTCTGCAAAACAGAGCTAAATTAGACCCTGCTAAAAATGCCCCACAGAAATCAGTAAAACTTTGTCTGTGTACCCATAGAATTCTATGAGTTTCTACTGATATGTATTAGTTTTTCTTACTCATATCAACCCCCCCCGGGGGTCGACGTAGAGAACTCTGCGAAGCTACTGGCTAGGATCTGTACGTAGGCAGTCTCGGCCACGGGGGTATACAAATTATGAACCTAGTGGTTCTGGGAGCTCCGGAAAAGTCATTTATTAGCCAGCCCGGGGTTCGGCATGTCTTAGAGCAGGGGGGTTCTGGTAGCCCGGGGGTAACTCCTTGGGTTTGCTGGATAATGTCCCCCTGCGACGGGCTCGCCCGAGCGACTGGTGGGTAGCAAATTGACGATCAGTGACGTCCCAAATTGGGTGTGTTGCGCCGACCCCTCAAGGTTCCGGGAAAAAGGTTGATCCTCGGCCTCGGTTCTGCGGGGGGAAGGACCTGTAGTGCATTTTGCGGAACGGGGAAGCCAAATGTTGTTGTTGTTACTTGTATCAAAATGCCCCATAGAAAGCAGTAAAACTTTTCACTGTTTCTTTGGGTTTTCGTTAATGGTATCAACAGACCTCTCATAAGGAATAAAAGTTAATGGAAATTATATCAGTAAACCAAATTCCATTGGTATTCATGAAGTCAAATTATTATTTTAAAATTTGCATTCATTCAATTTTGCTACTGTTAAGATTAAGGTTATTTCAGTATTGACAGACAGATCTCTCTAAGATGGATGACCAGCCATAGATTCAGGTTTTTGCTCTTTGCAAGTGGTCACTTTAGAAAGGTAATGTTCAATTCCAATATATACTTATGTTCTCAGAAGTTCTAGTTTCTTTTAGAGGAAGCTGTCAGAGAGGTGATATATATATATAAGGAGAAAAACTTTAACAAATTTTAAAATTTATTAAAAAAGGACTTAAGAAGTAAAATCCTTTGCTATTGCTGCAAAGATAAAATTTAATTCAATAGAGAGAAAATTAATCTCATATGAAATATGAAGAGAAATTTTGATAGCAAATGTGTACGTGGAAATTATTAATTAGAATTTGTAAATACTTTAACTAGAATTTTTAATTAAAATGAAAAACTAAAGAATAAAACAAGAGAATTATTGCAATTTCATAGAGATCCCGAATGAATGAGAACTGGAATCCTCACAAACCACCAATATTCGTGAGGAGCACATTTCATTATTTCGCATTTCTGAACAAAATTCCTATTCAAATTTAAAATTTTCTACTTTAATTTATAAAATCCAAATTTAAATTTAAAAAGTTCAGAAATGAGAAATAATTCGGACGTGAGGGTAGATAATCAATTACAATTAATTTCAAAAATATCTATAGTATTCATACAAAACAATACTTAAAACAAAATATTAAGAATAAATGAAATAAAATTCAAGATGTAAATGCAATGAAAGAAATACACAAACAAAAGTCCAATAAAAACAGGATATTTTTCCGTATAGAGGCCAAACTTAATTGTAACTTTTACTTGTAATTTACTCTAATCAAAGGAGATTAAAAAATGGTGCTATCGCAGCAATAAGCTTGCAGATGCTAAGGGTTGCCATGAGTAAAGTTTGGGAGATAATCTTCATTTGTATATTCTCTATTTAAATTATATATATATATCAACATTTCTGACAACACAAATAAACACCAGTATTGAACATCATCTCTCTAATAAGACCACTTACTGTCTACGATTTTGGTCTTTTGGGAGTTCTTTATGTTCTCGGAAATACTTGTTCTCTTTAAATGTGGTCAACTTAGGTGATCGCCACAGCAGGGTTGGCTATCTGCACATTGAATACTCTCTCAAGACGACCACCCGATTCCACACACTTTTGGTCACTTGTGGAAATGTCTGTCTCGATGAGGTGATGCTTAATGTTCATATTTGCTTACATTCCATGAAGTACTGGTCATTTTCAGATGTGATAACAGATTAAAATGTGCGCCGTTTGTAATAATTTTTTAAACAGTTTCTCGCCTTTGGATAGGAACTACCTTTTCTTCATTTCCACTCAGATGAAATAATGCATTTTTAGTTTCTTAGGAGCGACAATTTTATCACCAAACTGGAAAATGTTCTAATGTTCCTAATTCAGCAAAACCTTTCTTGTGTCAATGTCAATCATTATAAGTTACGAAGGGCCTATGGTTCAAAACCATATACCTCCACATCAGATGAGCAGAGGTAGGAAAATTGCATAAATGGTTGTCAAGATGCACACTAGAGCTCGAAAAGGTTTAGGGATAGGGAAAATCAAGTAAATCATAAGTTTTCATTTTTTGGAAGTTTTTTGGTTTTAAACTTTTTTGTATTTTAAAATTTTTTATAGTACATAAATACAACACTATAGCAAAAAGTGGTTAGGAAAGATTTTAGAGATTCATACAGGCTCAGTGGCATATGGTGCTAAATCATGGTGAAGTAAAGTTTTAATTTTCGCATGGAAAGATCCAGGGCAGAAGTTTATTTCTGAGGCAATAATGTTATAAATTAGTGAACAGATTGATAACAATGCAGATATGGCCACATTTCAGGAATATTGAAGCAGGAGATACCAATTTTGGTAGAAGCTATTATATGGCAGCACGTCCTTCCTTCATGGGCCAGGCACTGGAACTGAGAAGAGAGGGGCATGTCTATGCCTTTTAGCTGGTGGGTAGATTCCATATTCACGTCCAATGATGGAGTGGTCTTTTCTGCGAGCTGTCAATAGCAGGGTTGTAAGCTGACAACTGTTGAAGTGCACGGTTGTCAATCTGTTCAATTTTGAGGAATAAATTTTGACTATGTTTTTTAATAACAGCATCAATGGGTTTAATGTTAAGGTCAGAACAAAGCACATCACTATGGACATAATAGGCTGCAATTAAAAACTAAACGTACGATTTTACTTTGAAAATCTTGAAGTTTTTTAAGGTGAGTTTTTGCAGCAGTACCCCAAATGGTGCATGCATACTGTTGTTCACAGGCTCATATTCAGAGTAAAAAATCCATTGATTTAGGACAACACACTTTATTTAAACAAATAAGGAATAAAAAGAGCACACAGCAAATCATATTGACCATTACACAGTATATCATCATCTCTGTACGCTCGAATGACGGATGTGTCGGGAGAAGACAGCTGCGCCACAATAAGTAATACGCTTGCGCATAAGAAAAAATGTTTACTCGCCTCTACCCAACACACCCCTCCTGCGAGCAACATTTTTTCAATACAAAAATGAAATACAAAAGAACAATATATAACACATTACAATAAGAAATTAAGAAAATTACTTTCAATGTATACATTAATTTTTCTTCACTGACACTTTTAATAAGAAAATCTGCAATCATATTATCAGTTTGTGAATATTCCAACTCAACACAACAATGTCTGGATTTCGTAGATCTGGCACAGTTGATCCACCGGATAGCAGCTTGACTGTCCGTATTCAAAGTCACTGCACCATTCCAAAATTGTTTACATTTTAATTCTGATAGTAAATTTACAATCCAAATAATATCCTTACAAATTTCAGAAATAGAAAATAATTCTGCTTCACAAGTAGGGAGACTAAAATTTCTTTGCTTAAGACATTTCCAATAAATCAATGAATCACCTTGTAAAATACTACCACCAGAAAATGACTTACCATTTTCTGCATTTCCCCAGCTAGCATCAGCATATGCATTTAAAACTCCAAAATCATTGCTATAGAAAGTTTTTTTATTTTTGTACCTTTTAAATACCTTAATACCCTTTTAGCCAAAAGATAATGCCCTTTTTCTGGTACACGATTAAATTGTGACAAATAAGTTGTTACAAATTATATATCAGGACACGTTCTATTCGCTAAATATAAAAGTTTCCCAATTAATTCCTGATACAAAGTTGTATGAATCTTTTCATTTGTACATGAAAATCCTTTATCTGTCCCTTTAACGATTGGCGTTTTTACTGCTTTACAATTTTCTAGATTGTGTTTAGTCAATAAGGATTCAATATATTCTGTTTGAGACAAACATATACCATTTTCAAGGTTTTCTATTTGCATTCCCAAAAAATTTGAATTAATATTTTCATGTAACTCAAATACATTTTTAATTTTAGAAACAGTATTTTCAAGCAACAGCTAAATCATCAACATACAAACATAGTATAAAATGTTTTTGGCATCATTATAAATGAATATACATTATCAGATGTTAATTGTACCAGTCCAAGTTTTTCTAATTCAGTTTTAATTTTCATATTCCAATTTTTACTTGACTGAGGCAACCCATAAATACTTTCTTTAATTTACATACGTACATCCTCGTTTAAGTCATTGTACAAGTATGCTGTTTTTACATCATAAAATTTAACAGTCAAATTTAATTTAAGTGAAAGTGCAAGCAATAATTTAAAACATTCAATGTTAACAACTGGTGAATATGATTCGGTACAATCCTTATTTTTTATCTGATTAAACCCAGCCGCTACTAATCGGTCTTTACATTTCACTTTCCCAGAGTTCCCTTCCTTCAAAGTATACAACAAATTACTTTTTACTAATTTTATTTTTTAGGCTTTTCTATTTTCCTCACTTCGTGTTTATGTAATGAATCTAATTCATTTTCGATTACCAGTCAATTAGCACTACTTTTTGCGTCTGAAAACTCATTCGGAACATTACCAATTATATTTGACGACAGTTGTTTTGATTTGAGCCTCTTGAATCGTCTTAATGGTATTTCATTTCCATTTTCATTATTTTTTTATAGCTGTCGGATGTTTGTATTTCATTCCCCCTACCATCGCCCCCGCTACAACGGCTCACATCGGTGATTATGAAATTTCACGAGTCAGCATATTCACTTCCTTGAGAATTTACCGTAACAACCGATTCAAGGTGTAGTCTTTCACTTTTTGTTTTCTGATCTACTTCGTTTTCCTTCCACGAAATTTCTTTTAATTTTTCAATATCCCAAGTTTCTATGGTTTTATTTTTTCCAATATAATTACTACCTTTTAAAGATTCGTTAAATTTAACCGATCGTTCTTCGATTATTTTATTACTTCCTATATCATAAATACGATATCCTTTTCTTTCTCTAGCATATCCTAACATTATCACTCTTTTTCCCGGGTATATCAAATTTGTTTCACATTATTTTTGGAATGTGAAAGTATGCCACACATCCAAATTTTTTTTTTATAGTTTAATTTCGGTTTTTTTTTTTCAGTCTAAATTTCTAGAGGAATTTTTTCTTTCCCTTTCCGGGGTGTTAAATTTGATACTTGAGTACTAAAATTAATTGCTTCTGCCCAGAATTTTACCGGAAGCTTACTCTTATATAGTAATGTCCTAGCTCTTTCCAAAAGAACTCTGTTTGCCCGTTCAGCTTTCCCATTACTTTCACTATTATATGGAACGGTTTTTTCATGAAAAATACCAGAATTAGCAAGATAATTTTCTAATTGTTCATTTACAAATTCTAAACCATTGTCTGCTTTCAAATGTGTAATTCTTTTACCAGTCAAATCTTCATACTTAGCTTTAAATTTAGAAAATGCATCAAATACTTCATTTTTACTTTTAAGAAAATAAGTAAAATACATTCAAGAAAAATCATCCACTAAGATCATAAAATATTTAAGAACCACCAATTGATTCAGTTTGAACAGGACCACACAGATCCAAATGAATTAATTCTAAAATTTCTGAACTCTGATTAATGTCAATATTTGGATGACTTTTTCTAGTTATTTTACTTATGTCATAAGTTTCACACTTGAAATCACTTACATCATTACTATCAATGTATTCTTTCATTTTAAGCATATACTTTGGATTTAAATGGCACCACCTATTATGCCAAAGTTCATAATTATTACCAGCACAATCATTAGAAATGCAACATTCAGAATTATAATATGGTTCTAAATTAACTTCAAGCCTACTGTTACTCTTATATGCTTTAAAAAGTAATTGATTACACCTACTAAAAACTAATACAGAATTATTCCTTAATTTTACATCCTTTATCCATTAATGCAGTGAGTAACAATAAGTTATTTCTTAAATCAGGAATACAACTAACATTACTAATAGTTAAATTAACAGAATTAGAATCTTTTATACTTACAGTTTTTGCTTTAAGAGTACCAATACCATCTGAAAATATTTTTGAACGTTTACCTGCCTGGTAAATTCCCTCACCTCTGATGTAATATTCTGAAACCAAAAGGACTCTTTTGCCTTGTGTCCAGTTGCACCACTATCCAGCAACCAAATTTTGTCACATTTATCATTTTTTTCACGCGTAAGTTAAAGAGTGAAATCACTTTCTCTTTCATCAGAACGAGATGAAACGTTCACACGTGTAGGTTGCAATTTCCTCCTTTCTTTGTTATTGGATAACTCTCTTTTTGGATTCTTGTTTCTGTAGTAGCAATCTTTCACAATGTATCAAATTCTTGGATTATAATTTTTATTTCTAATTGATACGAATGCCTCAACATTGCTTCTATCAAGTCATTTCCCGTTCGTTGAACTGTGCGTAGACTCTTCTTCGTGGAGTGTTTCGAGTACTTCATCAATTGTTTTTTTCAAGTTGAGTTTTTAAAATTTCCCTAATTCCAGAGAATTTTCTATGAAGTCCACGGACTGTATAAAACAGCAATTCTCGAGGAGATACTTTTAGTCCTAGCGATTAACACTTAGTTGCTATTAATCTCGCTCTTGAGATATAATCATTAGCCGACTCATGCAACTTCATTTCTAAATTTTTGAACTCATAACCGGCATCTATTTTTTGATCTTCGGCTTCTCCTGTAAATGCTGATTTCATTTTCTCCCAAAGTATTTTTGCATTCTCTTCTGCAGAGAACTGAAACGCCTGTTGATCCGATAGTGAAAGTTTTATATATGCTACGGCGTCAGCGTTTTTCTCATTTCACAGTCTTTCATCTTTCTCGTCTAAGTTTTCTGGTTTTATACTCGAAATTACTGAGTCAAGTCTTTTTGATAATAAGGCAGCTTTAATTTTCAATGCCCAAATATAATAGTTCTCCCCAGTTAATTCCGGAACGTTCCACTTCTCCATTTCTGGCTTTCACCGAGGCAGTTTCAATTTCTTCTTGGTACTTTACATCCAATTCTTATTGATATAACCACGGACGTGCTACCATTTGCTGTTCAGAGGCTCATATTCAGAGTAAAAAATCCATCGATTTAGGACAACACACTTTATTTAAACAAATAAGGAATAAAAAGACACAGCAAACCATATTGACCATTACACAGCATATAGTATATCATCACCTCCGTACATTTGAACGACGGATATGTCGGGAGAAGACAGCTGCGCCACAATAATTAATATGCATGCACATAAGAAAAACGTTTGCTTGCCTCTACCCAACACATACAAAAATATTGGTCGTACGAATGATGGAAGTACAGAGAAAAGCTTTGTTTCTAATTGGCAAAGGCCTCGTTCGAGTTTAGAGGGAATAAAGTTGGGAAATGACAGTCTTCACTTTATTGAGTATATAATCAATATGAAGAGGCCAAGTTAATTTGGAATCAAGTATCATTCCTAGATACTTATATGAGTTTCACCAGGAAACACAGTCATCGAAAATTTTAAATTAATGGTAGGGTATGGGAGTCAGAAGCGTGTGAATATAATGGCAGCATATTTAGGGATATTAATTTTGATTTTCCAAGTAATCAGCCAGTGCTCAAGGCTGTGGAGATAACTCCGAATATTGTGAACCAGAACATTCAGATGTTTGTGTCGTGTTAGGATAGCCGTATCATCAGCATAAAGTGCTAGAGTGACACTGGGTGATTTTAGAATTCCATTGATAAAGATGTTGAAAATAGTTGGTTCAAGAAGACTTCCTTGAGCGATGCCATTTTCTTGTGTCAGTGCAAAGGGGAGAAAAATTCCCCTCTCACCTTTTACAGAAATAAAAGTTGGATAAACAACATGGCACGGCCCTGGTTAATGTTTTTATGTGATGTTTCTGTTATGGTCTTGATAGAAGGTACTCTGCAATAATCCAAAGAACATTTTTAATATGCTTATAATGAAAATCAAATAACCAACACTGCATGTGAATACCAGAAAGCCACGCATGTGTGACAATCTAATGCTTACATGAATTTCGTTACTTCAGTGTTACTTTGATACCCAGCAATTATTTTTTCTCCTGATAGTTGAATAATTTTAAAATGGAGTTTCTCAAACTAATCAGTGAACTTGTTTTCCCATTTTTAGCGTAAGTAGCAATGTGCTCAGAGAATGCGTAACAATAATTTTAAACTTCATAATTTGAATCTGTGTTTCCAGCAGATGTGCAAACATACTTTTCCTATTTTATACAAATTGTATTTTTGAAAACTTGACTTCTGATTATAATTTAGAAATCCTTTTAAAACCTTGTTGATGTAGATACTTTATCACTTGATTATTATGTACTAATAAATTTGAGTATACTTTACTTAATATTAGAAAAGTTGGTAGATGTCTCAATTTTGCATTTTTTTACTAGTGCTAGTGTGATGTGGTTGAGCAGAAAGGAAATTTTTTCTTTTAAAAAATGTGCTAATTATATTTCAACGAACAAAAAGATAAGTTTTTTAATGAAATAAACATTGAAATATTTAATATGTCCATTAGTTATCGAATGAGTTAGGCACTGTTTACACTTCTTTCTTTTTGACCCGTTTTTCTATACACGTATGACAGACACTAGTCACATTGCTACATTAAATATTTCGTGCTATTTTATTAAAACATTATAATCAAGCAATTTTATGTATATTTTAATTTTTATTATTATTAAAGCTTGATTAATAAAATTTCTTTTGAAATAAGAGTTGTGATTATTTAATAGTGTTTATGTAACACCGAATGAGCTAACCTTGGGAGTACAAGATAGAAACAAGAATTGATTTTTAAAAAAAATACATGAAGTGAAACCTCATGCAATGGTTATTTCCTTAAGATGACTACACCTGTCAGTGACACATCTGCCAGGAGCATAACTTAACAACAGCACTTGAAATCCCTGATAGTTCTGTAAGGCGACAAGAAATTGGTTTTATTTGAAATTGTAGTTGTTAGATACAGAATTTTTATATGCACATGAATTTTACAGAAGTAATTGAAATGCTTTACAAGACAATTAAAACTAAAGCTTTCAAAATCCTGCATTTTGCAAAGAGCATACTGGCTATAATTTAAAAATTAGCTTTCCATACAGTATTAATAAATACTTATTATTACGCATCAGTAATAAAACTTAGGGAAAACAGTCCATATCATTTCAAATCCATAAAATTTACTTAGAAATTTAAGGTTAAAAGTAACTAGTAATTCATTGAAGATTGTTGTAAAAAACCATATTTAGCATTATTATTCGATAAAATAAAGATGTCAAATTTCAAAATGTGCCAGTATATAAATTCATGTATAACTCCGGAAATTTTGAATACAAACTGTTTTTGTAAGTATGCCTTGAAATCATCTACTTTAAGGGTGATGGTAAAAATTTTCTAGATTGTAATTAAACATTTTTTTTAAATTACTAAAAAATAGAAATTTTAAAAATAAATTGGAAAATTTGTGCGACTTTTTAGAGCCTAAATTTCAAACTGTAAAAGTATGAATAAAATAAGTTAAATAAAAACAGAGACATTAATAAATATATACCAAATCAACTAACACTGAGAAGCTAAAATTTTTAAAAACAATTTGTGCGATTTTTACAAACTTTGAATTATGGCATAATTTGAGTCATGGAATTGAAATATGGGGGGAAAAAATGGTGTGTCATTTCAGAAAATGTCCAATTCTGTGTCAAAATACCAATACTATATATATTAAATCTAATATATAACTGCATTAAATTTGCTAATTACTCTATCCGAAAGATATGCTGGAAGGTCAAAAATAAATCATGTCATGATGCCTTAAAATATAATACAAAAACATTAGTATTAAGACTTTTTTCTCTTTACGGCTCACGGCCAGGTATTGAGAATTACTTTGTCATTACTCCAACCAACATTCCTATGACAGTAACTTAATACTGGATTTTATCCAGCAGTTACCGGCAGTAAACAGTATTTAAATTATTAATATTATTACGAAATGTCCAGGTGCAGTAAGATAGCTTCCCCGCAAAGCAGGTTTAGGGTTGGCAGAAAATGGCAAGGGAAGGCAGGGTTGCCACATTTGACGACAAAACTGGCGATATGCTATAAACGCATGGTGAATTCTTACTGGTTTAGCCCAGAATGTTCTCGAACACAAGCCAAAAGCTATATAAACTATGCTGGTACACGGAGAGGGAATCGATGCGAAGTTAGCATCTCGTCTTGCGAGTTGGTCATCGAGTGTATCGAGAGAGTCCCTTAGTATATCGCGAGTTAGTGCATTGTCGAGTTTCATCTTAGAGTGTGTTGAGCTCCGAGAATGACTGAGCCGAGCTGGGAGCTGTACTCTAGTGTATCATCGAGTGCATCGCGAGTTGTAGCGTGGAGAGTCTCGAGAGTATGCAAAGTTCCAAGAACGACTGAGCAGAGTCAGGAGCTGTACTCTGGTGCTTTGCCGTGAAGCTGTCTTCACCATTATAGCCTGAAGGCTGTGTCACTGATTGTCTCAGCGTCTTTATAGCAGTTCTTTGATGACTGTAAACATGATTTTGGAGCTGTCTTGTAAAATACAAGCTAATAAAGTGTGTTTCGATACTCCATCAAGCGTCGTCGTTATTCAATCCAAGTCCATGAACCCCTTAATGTACGTAAGAAGAAGAAAAGAAAAGAATGCAACAACTGGTGTCAAAAGTGGGATTTTTGAGTGAACGCCAGTGAGAAGAGCGATGGAAAAACTATTAAGACAGGTCGTGACTGCCTTTCCAAAAATTCCAAAAAGAATTCCCCAAAGAGATGAGAGCCGAGATAAAAGCTGGACATAAAGAGATGATGGCAGAGATAAAAGCCAGATATGAAGAGATGACAGCTGCGATGAAAGCTGGACCGGAAGAGATGAAAGCTGCCCAAGAAAAAGTGCGAGAGCAACTTCAAGAGATGAAAGTGGAGCTTACAGAAGAAACTAGAGCCATAAAAGAAGATACGGAAATCACAGAAGTGGCGTCTGGAGAATCAAAGGAAGAAAAAATGAGGGAAGTAGTTAATGAACTGCCTGAGAAAAATCCAGGAATGATGAATGAAACATCTAACGGGGTTGAAGGAAAAGAACAAAAGCACAAAAAAATAAAAGACGGGAAAGAAGCTTTTCATTCCCAAGTGCCTGAAGTGGAAGTGGAAGAAAGTGAAAATGCGAGTGTTAAGTTCGTCGAAATTGATAGTGAAGTTATGAAATCGCAATTAAGAAGTATTGAATCATCTGAAAATTCATATGATGCTGAGATGGAAGAAGCTGATGTACAGCTTAAGCAATGTACTTCAGTACTGCAAGAAAATACACCCACTTCGCAAACTATATGTGTGTCTCATAGTGTAGATTGTGCAAATACAAACTTGATTCTAAATCTGGATACTTCTGTTTGTAAATGATCGGATTATATACATCACTCTCATGCAAACATCGGAACTGGCTTCCAGGAAATGGAGGTAAATAACCATGTACCTTCTGCTAAAAGCATCGAGGTGAACTGCACACATCATGCGAACAAACTGCTTCAGATCTTCCTGTGGACAAAATGTCTGAAAGGACTGAATCTTCAGACTATGAAATGGAAAACAGAAATACATCTGAGAACTGCAGTGAAAAAGTATTTGACCTGCGTATAAATTAATGAAAAGCCCGATTCTGAAATCCATTATGAACTTTAATTTGTATAATTTAAAATTGTTATGTGTTTAATTTGTGTACATAACTTGTACATAGTGTAAATATTTGTTTCTTTATTTATGTTGTTTTATTACCTTTTGTTTGTATCGAATTATGCTTCTGATCAAGGATTGTACTGCCCGGGAAGTGCAGTCCTTGGGAGGGGGCAGTGTTACGAAATGTCCAGATGCGGTAAGATAGCTTCCCTGCAAAGCAGGTTTGGGGTTGCCAGAAAATGGCAAGGGAAGGCAGAGTTGCCACATTTGGCGACATAACTGGGGATATGCTATAGATGCATGGAGAACCTTCTGGAACGAATTCTTACTGGTTTAACGCAGAATGTTCTCGAACATAAGCCATAAGCTATATAAACCTTGCTGGTACGCGGAGAGTCGATGCCTCGTCTAGCAGTTGATAATCAGTCAGTGAGTCAGTGCGTAGTCTAGTGCTGAGCTGGTTGTTGAGTGCATCGAGCGAATCTCTTAGTGCATCGCGAGGCAGTGCATCATCGAGTTTTATCTTAGATTGTGTTGAGCTCCGAGAACGACCGAATTGAGTCGGGAGCTGTACTCTAGTGCATCGCGAGTTGTAGCATGGAGTCTTGAGAGTATAAAGTTCCAAGAACAACTGAGAAGAGCCGGGTGCTCTATTCTGGTGCTTTGCTGTGAAGTTGTCTTCACTGTTATAGCCTGAAGGCTGTGTTGCTGATTATTTCAGCATGTTTAAAGTTGTTCTTCGATGACTGTAAAAGTGATTTTGGAGCAGTTTTGAGAAATACTGGCCAATAAAGTGTCTTGATACTTTATCAAGTGTCAGTAATCACTCCAAATCCACGAACCCCTTAATGTACGTAAGAAGAAGAAAAGAAAAAAAAAAAGGTAACAATATTTTAAAATGACCTACACTGGCTCCCAAAAGTGTTCGTAAACTTTTAAGAAATTATAGAAACAGTGCTATAGCCTGGAACTGAATTTGAATATAAAGCCTAATATTTTTTATATCATCTCTTTGCCATTTTGAATAAAACTTAACTTTTTTTTAATACTGACTTATTTATTTTTTCTAAATTTGAAAACTGTAAGGAGGCAAAAATAAAACACACCACAAAAATGATCGTAATTTCATAAATAAATATTATGGCCTGCCACTTTTTTTATTTTTGCATTTTGATGATGTAAAAAAATTCACTTGGCTTTATTCTTTGCTCTCTCACTTATTTATATTTAATATTTAAAAATGGGTGATAGTTGTAAGGAAACAACAAATATTTGAAAATTGACCATTTTTCACCATAAGAGTGGAAAATCAATCCAGGCTATTGCTAAATTAGTAAATTTATTCCATTCTACAGCGCAGTATGAAATAAAATACTTTAAAGAAGAAAAGTGGATCGAAAATTAAACAAGAAGAGGTCATCGCGCAAAGTTAACTCAACGTCATCGGAGATTTTAGAAAAGTCATGAAAAATAAATGTTTGAGTTCTGTAAAGATTTCTACAGAATTTACTGAAAAATTTTCTACTTCAGTTTCACCTGAAACTGTTCGACGAGTACTCAGATCAGCTGGATTACATGGGCACTCTGAAGGAAATTTTTTGTAAGTGCAAAAAATAGAAAGCTTAGTCTTTCCTTCGCAAAATCAAAGGTAAATAAGCTCGAAGAGTATTGGAACCACGTCTTTTTTGCAGATGAAAGGAAATTTAACATTTTTGGTTCCGATAGGCAGAAGAAAAATGAGGAACTTAATCCTATGAATTAACTGGAACAGTAAAAGCATGGCAATGAAGATATCCTTGTGTGGGGTGCATGTGATTATCAGGATTAGGTAAATTCGGAATTATTGATGGCATACTAAATCATGCTATGTATTTAAATATTTTAAAAAATAACTAAAAATTTGGGTATTGGAAACATCTTTACTTTTTATCAAGATAACGATCCCAAGCACACAGCCCTCAATATTCGCCTTTGGTGCTTCCATAATTGTCTACAAGTTCTAAAAACACCACCCTAGTCACTAGATTAAAACTTGATAGAATGCACCTGGAGTCAAGACTTTTGTGAGGTACCTTTTCTGTTACTTCTTGATTACTGATTTTTGGGTGGGGTGTGTGGGGGAACTTCTACTATGTTCATAAAATAACTAACGCACGTAGGAGCACAAGGCGCCGAAGGGAAGCCAAGCTTCACAAAGTGGGATAAGAAGAAGAAGAACTAACGTATTTCTCTGCTAAGAGAAATTTACAGACATTATTAAAAAATTCTCTTTCTCAAATTTTTACTAATGAATAAAGCAATATTTCAGTGAAAGTCTTAAGTGTACAAACACTTTTTGGAACCACTGTATAAACATTATAATTATACTTCAAAACATTGCTGTGCATTCGATCAAACTCTTAGTATTAAAGAATAAATAACACATTTGGATAACAAATTTGAGATGGGGTGAATCAAATATTAATGATTTCACTTTGATATTATATTATAAAGAATTCTAAAACTCAAAATTAAATTTTAACATATAATACTCTATTTTTGCAAAATAACATTGAATAGCACCTGAGTGAATGATTGTCAACAAATTTCAAATTTTGTATATTTCTAAATAACAGATTTTATTTCTTTACAAGCAATCAGTTTTCTCTTAAAATTGAAGAAATACTACAAACTATACACATTTAAGCACAGGACAGCATAGTTAGCATATACAATGAATGGCTAAAATATATTACACCATTTGCATACAGATTAACTTCTGATTCAAAATACGCAAATTATTTTAAAATATAGTCTTGCTTTGTACTTACAGTAGCTTACTCTCAGGCTAACATTATAATAAAAGAATATAAATCATGCCTGCTCAACCCAAGACCTTGCATGCCACTTTGGAAATACATTTTATTCTGGTGTGCCACATTGTATACACATAATTTTTTTAGGTGAAAATTTAAAGCAGAATATGTTATTTATTAGTTTTCATTATTTTTCATAAATTAAGAACAGAACAGTTATGCCTACACTTAATTATAATAATCAGTGAAACAATCAAATAATATTATATTTATGATAATCAGTGCATAGTTGTTTCTCTCTTCTTTCACGTAATTTTTTCAAGTTAATCTCAAAACTCAGATTTGCACATTGTAACAGAAGCTACAGGTTTTCATTAGTTAGGAATGCCTGTGACATATGTATCATGAATTTCATTAAAAAAAAAATTACAGACGTAAGGTGATCCAAAAGCACTCAAAACTTTTTGTGGCACATTCCACACATTTTGTGAATTGTGCCACAGGCTGCAAAAATTTTACACGACAGCTCGCAAGTTGGACATCTCTTGTACAGATAATATGTTTTAAAAAATCATAGGAGTAAGTCCTTAAAATACACATTTAATACTCTTTAACAATTTAAATCAGTAAAAAATCATTCACCAATAGAAAACAAAATACTTTAAATTGCATTGACATAGTGATATAATTCTGAAAATTCTGTTAGAAATCTGGATGATTAGGTTGTAATCCTGTTGTACTGCTGAATTAATAAGATTTTTTGTTAAAATATCTTTAACAAATAAAAAAATCCTAAATATTTCTAATTTATCACACATCAGCCTGATATGTAAATATTAAGAATGCAGCTTGTTATTCGTATAACCTATTAGATGAAAAATAGGAATTTCAATAGGAAGCACAATTTTAACTGTGTAAACAAATATTTTACTTTTCACACCTACAACATTCATCACGTGAGTTTATGATAATTGCAGAATAAATCATGAATAATTGATATTAAATGTTTACACAAGGTTATGTGTCACTAATAAATAAATATGCATTTAAAAGAATTAACACTCAAATTTTACTCAATGTTAATAAAAGGTTTAAAACTACTCCAACGTTTACTGCAGTTGAGTTTCCAATTCTTAAAAACACCACACTCATGAGTTGCTATTTCTAATACATGGTCAGAAGTTCTTTTTTAATTAATTAAAATAATAGATTGTTAGAAAGATCTGATTTAAGTATTCATTGCCACGATGGTGACAACCATGATTAGATCAAGATATTTTTTATGCCTTGGAGGGGATACTCACAGCACCTTTTTTATTATGTATTAGCCATACTAAAATATTCCTGTTTGTTTTATTTCAGATAAAAAAAATTCTGTACAAATACGCAACTGTTAAATATTTTCAAACATAATGAAATACCATGAGTAAACTCTTAGAGACTACTATTTAATGAAAACTGCAGTTACAGTGACCAATACTGAGGTTTCCATATACATGCACAATGACCATTGCAGCATAAAACAGAAACTGCCAATCATGTTCATTCCAGTAACACTCATGAGTATATGACAATCAAAATTTCAATTTGGTAAAACACAATACTGTAATTCATATCTCACTGACACCACAGATTCTGATAAAAGAGAGTCCTTCAATATTTCAGTAGCAATGAATATGTTGTGCATGCAATACCTGTTAAAAAGCATAAAATTTCAAACGAGTGATTTTCAATGTATACAATACATTATTCATTTCAGCTGACGCCCCTTATGCTCAACCTCAGGATTTATTCTGGGTCCTTAGAAAACTAGTGCAATATCTACTTAAAACACTACTTTATTTGTAGTAAAGAAAAATTACTTAATTTTATAAAACTTTATAATGTTACACATATATAATAAATAAAATGTTAATGATAAAGAAAATGAAAAGTTGCACAATATGTAACTATAAGAAACAAAATTGGAATAAAAAGTGACAAATACGTTATTTTCTAATCATTTCAGAGAATACTTTTTTCATTTTACAATTTTTTTTTCCAGTATGCACTGATGACAATAAATATAAACTACATTTTTCACACGCAAATTTATAGTTCTGCTTAAAATAAAATGAAACAAACCATCAGCCTATTGAAAGACTGTCAATTAAAATATATCCTCCAAAATTTGGCATGCAGTATTTCAAAAAATTCAAAACATATTAATCCACATGCAAATTGATATTTGTGCTTGAAACAGAGTAGAACAGAATATATGGATATTAAAAGATGGCCAATTAAAATATTTCCCCAATAATAATCATGCAATGTTTCAAAAAAATTTGAAAGTGAATTTCTATGCATGCACTATTTACAAACACTCAAATGATACTCATCATACATTAATTTTGCACTTACAAGTAAGGAATACATAATTCCTTTTAAATTATAAATTTCTTTATTCCTAACATAAGAAATTAAAAAAAGAAATTAGCATAATGCTTATAAAAGGTAACTTTTAAAAATTTTACTTTACAAAATTACATATTTTGATAAATACTGATGTTAATGATATGTTAGAGATTACAAAACTGAGTTTGAATTATGTCTATTTTCAGTCATTAAAATTTTGAAACACATATAATTTGAAATAAAAAGTGACCAAAATGCAATCATCTGAGAGTAAGCAGTTAAACATCAGTTAGTTGTAAATAACATACACAATACAAACTGCATGACACTAATATAAAACAACTTAACTTATTTAATTATTCATATGCAGAACTGAGAATTTATATTCAAAACATAGCAAAACGATACAAATGCTGTGAATAAGAATTTAATCAAAATACTCTCACAGTAAATAAGTTACATATACAAAACTAAAAAGAATTTTAAATGACATTTTACAACAGTATTTAAAACTGAAACGATAACTGTTGTACATAATTTTGCACACACAATTAACACATGGATAATTTTTCTTCACTACAATTTAATTTTAAACTCAGGATGAAAGAAAATTAGCATATCACAAATTAAAAAACCAAAAATGTTAGTTTTTTAAAAACAAATTCTTCAAAAACTGGCAGTCATGAATTAATTTAACCTTCTGAGCGTCACGACCGGCTTTATCCAGTCATGAGATTTTTTGTTACTTGATACATATTAGCTTATAACTTAAGATATTTTGCTTTTTTACTTTCTTTAATAATGCAAATGTATTCTTAATGAATGTAAGTTTATGAAAAATAGAGGCTAAAATAAGTAATTATATAAATTTAGCTATTAAATGCTGCATAAATGAAGGTATTGATGCTAGATTCAAAAATCCGTGCCGCTCAGAGGGTTAAACAAGTGCATATCGTTTATTTATAAAAATTTGGAATAAAATCAACGAATATTACTCTGCGATCATTTGAGAGTGCACATTTTAAAAAGGAAGTTGTAATTAACCGGTTCAGGACCGGCATCGCATATACATGATGCAACCATTCGACTCTTATCAGCCCACCGTAATGTATATGCGAATAACTCTGATCATCTCTTCAGCCCAGCATTGCATATACGTAAGTTGAAAATGGAACGATTTTTTTTAATTTTTAAATGCCAGTAGATGGTACTAAATGGTAACGGTTTTCACATCAGTTCAGTCATGTTGCTTTTGACCTTCATGTATGAACATCAATTTCTGTTCTGTGCTTCTGGTTTTGATAGATGTACTGGTGTAAATCATAGGTTCCCAACGTGGGCGTTTGAGGCTTTCAGGGGGCAGTAAAAGACTCAGAGAAAATTAGGGGGCGTTGATTGGCATGGAGGGATGTAGGAAGGTTAAACCAAATATAGTCTTAAAAAAACTTAAAAATCACACTGATAATTCATTTCTATCACAAGTGCAAAAAGTTCAGATATTTCGATATGAGACTTCACTGTTGTGAGAATGAGATATCTCTCCAGTGTATACGGCTCTGTTGCTGCATGCACTAAAACTAGCAACCTGTCTTGCCAATTTGGCAATATATACTCCTAGCGGCAACCCTGAAGCTGGCCTATTTCTCTCTCACAGAAAACTGTTGACTCATTCTCACTCTTTATATCATTCATCGCAGCACATACTGCGTACTATGAAAACAGTATTTGTGTGCCTTAATATTTTGCTACTTCAACTTACATTATTTAAACCGGCAGTATCCCTTGCAGCTCCCTTAACTTGGATCAAGTATAAGTAAAGAAAAACCCATGTCGGAAGCAAAATAGAAGAGGCAGCGTATAGTGTGGATTATATAAAATACGGATTTATCAAAAATCCCACAAATCCATCATCGCCAATGTGCCTTATTTGTCAAAAACATTCTCGAATGAAGTGATGAAACCTTCTAAGCTCCAAGATCATCTTAATAAAATGTGCATCAGGATAAGAAAGACAAAGATATGACCTATTTTCTAGATATAAAAAAGAAGTTTGAAAATCAGCCAACTATATCAAAATTATTTTCATCAGTTTCTAAACAAGACGATGACAGACTTCGTGCTTCGTACAATATCTCACTGTTGATTGCTAAAACAGGCAAGCCACTTTACCAGCAGTTAAAGAAGTAATAACCACCGTGCTCCATAAACCAGCTACATATCTTATCCAAAAAATTCCTTTGAGCAATAATTCTGTGCAAAGACGAATTGATGAGAAGGCTGAAAACATTGAAGAATCGTTGTGCAATTACCTGCCGACTTGTCAATTTTCAATTCAGCTGGATTAGTCCACTTTACCAACCAATGAAGCATTGTTATTGTCATACATGAAGTTTACCAAAGATGAAAAAATATGTCAAGAAATGTTGTTTGCTACAAATTTGGAAACATACACAAAAGGAGAAATCATATTTAATACACTGGAAAAGTTTTTTGACAAAAAGGAAATTCCTTTTAATAATCTTTTGTCAGTTGCTATGGATGGTGCACCAGCTATGACAGGGTATCACAAAGGCTTCATAGCATGCTTAAAAAATAAAGTTCTTGATATTCTTGCTGTGCATAGCGTAATTCATTGACAGCATTTGGTTGCGAAAAATTTGAGCGAACGCCTCCATACTTCACTGCAATATGTTATAAGAGCAGTTAATAAAATTAGAAGCAACTCTTTGAATGACAGATTATTTAGTCAGATTTGCATTGCAAATGATCAAGATTTCAACCGACTACTGCTTCACACAGAAGTGCGCTGGCTTTCAAAAGGTACTTGTTTGACTCGATTTTACAATCTGTGAGACAGTTTCTAGACACGGAATTGCACAACAGCCTCATCGCATCAAAGAAAGATTTCGCGTACTTAGCAGACGTCTAAACTGTTTAATGATGTCAATCTCCAACTTCAAGGCCATGACTTAAACTTGATTAAGACTAAAAATAGCGTTCTGTTTTCATGTCCAAACTGCTATTATATACACTCATGTCCATACATTAAGGATAATTCGGAGTCACGCGGAAATCGAAGTCTAAAATAAATATATCACCTGTAAAATCACTACACACATCTTTAAGAATCATATGCAAATTTCAGGAAGTAACCAGATGATACCGATGGTACGTCACAATGACGAGAGTGTAAGAGAGTGATATATAAGGAATACAGGCAAAGAAGTAAAATTGTTCGCAGGCGCTTTATAAGCATTTCAGTGCAATAACTGAATAGTTAGGACACAAAAGACGCATTTTGATGATTTTTCACGTGGTAGAATTATCGGCCGTCTGGAATGTGGGCGTACCCAACTGGAAGTATCAGACGAACTTGGAATTGCCCAGAGTGTCATCTTCAGGCTTTGGCAACGATTCCAAGATGATGGTAATGTGATACCCGTTACAGCACAGGTCACCCCAGAGTTACAACGCAGAATGAGGACCGGTATTTGGCAGTTACTGCCAAAAGAAACAGGCGGAGCATAGCCTCAGACCTGTCTTGTCAGCTCTCTTCAGCCACTGGTACGACAGCTTCAAGGTAGACCGTGTACAGACGCTTAGGGTAGATTGGTCTATATGCTCGTAGACCTGTCAGATGCGTTTCACTTACTGCAAATCACTGTCGCCTGCGGTTAGCCTGGAGTAGGGAGCATGCATTGTGGACACCGCAACAGTGGGCTCGTGTGATGTTTTCCGACGAGTTCAGGTTTAGCTTGCAGTCTGATTCTCGTCGGACTTTCATATGGAGAGCTCCAGATACCCGTTACCACCAAGAAAACATCATTGAACGACACCGTTACGGTGGTGCAGGAGTGCTCGTTTGGGGTGGAATTATTCTGGGTTCCAGAACTGACCTGCATGTTCAAATTGGAACCATGACAAGCCAAATCTATCGGGGCATCATTCTGGAACAACATGTACGTTTGTTTCGGGGCGCCATGGACGCACAATTTGTGTTTACGTATGACAACGCCCATCCTCACCGTGCAAACATCGTAAGCGAATGCCGTCAATCGGAGGATATCACCCGTATGGACTGGCCAGCATTCTCACCGGACTTGAATCCAGTAGAGCACGTGTGGGTCGACAACCTCCTCCTACATCTCTACCGGAACTTTGGAGAGCATTGCTTTTTGAGTGATGTAATATCCCCCAAGATCAGATTGATAATTTGATACTCAGCATGCCTAGGCGTTGTACAGACTGTATTGCATCATCTGGGAGACATACAATGTATTAACAATCATACCAACCATGTAATATTGTTTTTTTGTAAATAGGTTTTTTTTGTAATTTGCT
Source organism: Stegodyphus mimosarum (assembly GCA_000611955.2). Taxonomy (NCBI): domain Eukaryota; kingdom Metazoa; phylum Arthropoda; class Arachnida; order Araneae; family Eresidae; genus Stegodyphus; species Stegodyphus mimosarum. The sequence continues at coordinate 39,110 of KK120044.1, read as the reverse complement.
CCAGGGAGAAAAAAATTGCTAATTTTTTTAGTAATATCGAACATATAGCATCTTTTTTTGCTCTTTACCTTTTGTTTAATAAATAAGCTTTACAAATAAGTCAAATTTGTTTTGCTTCTAACTCTTCCTTTGCCTGATTTTGCATTATCCTTAATTTATGGACATGAGTGTATTTCACCATTGTATTATGTAACTGCACGTACCTTTTTATTATGTAGAATAACAATAACAACAAGCAATCACCCCCAAAAAATCACAAAAAAGATAAATGTTGCCCAAATTACTAAGATTGTAACAGTAGAACAATATAAGGACTAAGCAATTTGTCGAACGCGTCTACAGCGCCCCCCTGTACCCTTACATATGCATCGGCATCGCGTATTTTCGTTCACATATATTTATTTACAAGATCAGTTCAACTTATGTCAGAAACTGCAAAACGCATTAACTGATAAAAATCAAAGTGATATAAATAGCATATATCTTATGCATGAACTGCAGTTTTTGCAAACTTTTGCAGGAAATGTAACATCGTCACTTGAAAGTCTAAGCTATATCGTTGTCAACAACATAGAGGTGTGCAGAAAAATATTTTGGATATATCCCTAGATATTAACCCTAGAGCATCTTTTGTGCCCTGTTGTAATCACAGTTTGAATCTTGTCGTAAACTACGCGCGAACAACAATTTATTCAGTGCAAACCTATTAGATATGATATGTTATGTAGAAGTGAAGGGACTACTTAATATTTACCCTAAGTAAGTGGGTATTAGCCCCACACACTAACTAGAAAACTAACAACAATCCGACATCATTTCTCGAGTCATGATGGAAATTGTGACTTCAGCCAACACTACAATTACTGCCACCATCAGCGGCATCAATGGCACCCCTATCTTTCGGCGTTAAATTAGCTCAATTGGATTACATTACATGATATGCATTTCGATTTACATAGTTGTACAGGTGCATGTTTCACAATGTTATCTATTGTAGTGGGCACAGGCATCATGTTTCAGGACATTATACATTGCAGTAGAAACAGGCGTGATGTTCACATGTTACAAATCATTTTTGCAAACATGATCTCTTTACATCAGTATTTACTATCAGAATATGTTAGAACTAGAAAATTGTTTACAAAGCTTTACATTTAAGTACTGTTGTATAGTTGTGCTGAAACTTTAGCAGCTCAATTTTGACGATTCATTATGTTCTGTAATGTATGTTTTTGTGATAATTTATTTTCAAAAATTGCATTGTACCTAGCAGTACGCTGTTATTTACATGTAAATATTGATCATAATATTAAATCGTGGTGGTTAGAAGTAACTTATTTCTAGTTTATAGATCATGTTTGCAATCATGACTTGTTTACATCATTATTTACAATCAGCAGTCAAAATTAGAAAAGAATATAAGATAATATTAAAAAGAATATAAATTAATAAGTTTGAAAACAGAAAAAAAAATAGCTTCATCTGCATACTTTTGCGTACTATGTACTTTTAGATATATTTGCATACATATGCTGATACACTGCCAAACTATTTTTATCAGTTCAATTCCACGGAATTTCATGTATTTTTACAATAAATACATTTCATGATACATTACATTGTTAATGCTTTAGCAACTCAATGCTGGCAATTTATTATATGTGTGTCGCTTTTCAGGTGATGTTACCTTATGTTAGAAATGTAGGGGGTTATCTATGATTTTCCGTAAGTAACTAGATAGTAGCTCCTTACCCTACATGTGAGTGTCCTATGTTAAGCTTCATATGATTTGCGGTCTTTATTTCTTTCCTGTAATGGTACGCTCACGTACATTATGTCTGCGTTTAATTCTTTTGTTTCGTTGTTGCTGGAGCATTTCTTTGAAGGTTAAATTATACTACATAGATCTTGACTTCTAGCAGCCAAAAAGTCAATACCTTCATAATTGTATTCCTTAAGTGCTTATTCTTAACTGCATATCTTAGGAATGGGAATAAATCCTCTTCTGAATTCGTTTTCTTTAGATGAAGGGAATCTGTAAACGGGCAGGAAAATAAATAATGTTCGGGGTGACTTTTACTTGCTTGGCGAAAAAAGCCATCATTGTCTTGTGTGTCTGTTCTGGTTTTGAATTATTTCACACACAGCAGAATTGTTCAATTGGAATTCAGTTACCTACAGACAATTATTGCTTAATTTTCTTTTACATTTCGTATTTGTAATTTTGTTTTCATGTGTATAGGATTTGTTTTTATGCTTACAGTTATAATTTTACTATTCCGCATGTTTCACTTATTTCTATTAATGTGATATTCTTTACATTAATACATATTAATAATTAGCATATTAAGTACATAAGCACAAAAACTGAGGTCATTATATTAAAACGCTGATTATATATATATATATATATATATTGTAAAAGTAGGCTTAACTGCTGAAAATGAGTGGGCCGGTGGTGGCGTTAACAATTTCAGGGGGTACGGTCCGATGGCTGCGGTTCATTCTCTGCACGCTAAAGTATTTTCAATATGTGTCAAGTGGAATATAATTTTGCATTAATCATTCATAAGGTTTAATATTTTCCATTTAAAATGAGAAACCCAGATTAAATATTTATCACTGGGTTAATTTTAAATTAAATTACTAATTTTAACACTTCAATTAAGTTCCATTTTACACACTCATAAGTGGCAGATAATATATTCTACAGTATTATTAGCACACATACAAAACAATTATAGAATAACTGGCTGGTTATTCATATAGTTATTTACACAGAATACTGAATGAACGCAAAGTACAAAATTCTTATAACTATTCTTTCTACTTTCAGCTAAATTTCATATCCTGTTACAACATGAATAGAAAACCAATTCATAAATTAATGCATTAAAAAATTTTCATATAAATTATTTTCACCATGTAAAAATCTGAACTCTAATGACAATTAAAGCAAAAAATCTCTATTACTTAAATTATGAATTTTCTTTAAATTCATCGAAATTAACATTTATTGTTTTAAATCTAGAACAAAGAATTTTTAAAATGTCCACGACTTGAAACAAGCTAACACTAGCCTGCTTTGCAATGAATGGTACTTGCTACTTAAGACACATTTAAGAGGATAATTTATATTCCTGACAGTTCACAGCATAATTAAAACTGCTCACAGAACAGTTATTACAACATTATGTGAATAAATAATAAAAAATACAAACTCCCTATTATTAATACACTAAATAAAAATTTTCATATTCACAAGTATAAAATATTTTTATCCTCACATGCAACAACTACAGACTGAGGTAACAAGATTAAAATATACAATGAAATACAAATCTTTCAATACAAGAAATGCATTGCTGCATTTATGCTGGAATAAATATATTACATTAGAAATTAAATTCATTATAATAATAATTCTTTTTGCAGAAATTTAATTTTAGTTGAATAAGTTTAAGATAGTAAACAGCGCACAAATGTCTTAAAAAAAAAAGGGTTGGAATAAATGGTTTTTGATATTTAACATGAAACAAATATGAAAAACCTTAAAATTTACATATTCGGGATTTTTTAAAATTGTGTTTTGGAAAATTAGCATGAATTGATCAAAATGCATAGTTTTTACACATAAGTGGATAATACATAAGAATATTCTGAAAAATCATGCAGATTCATATTTTTATGCAAATCAAATATTTATTTAGACTGACACTAAATGTACTGAAAATAAAAATCTTGCTAAAATAAAATATTCATGTTTGAAATATTTTGTTTACAAAAAAATAATCACAACAAATACAGAACAAGTTAAGATTCTGAACTAATTAAAGAAAAAATTACCTTTGAAAGCATTTTAAGGTAGACACTTTTATTTTTCAATTATTTTGATATTAAACTGATATTTCATAAAAATAACTTAATGAAATATTAAGGCAAATGATATGACATCAATCTGACATTTTAATAAAAGTAAATCTTTAAACCTTCAAGAGCATGATGCTATACTGAAAAAACTATTCTTTGTTTCAAACAGTTCCCTAGAAAGCCACAATACAGATTACAGCAGTGCTTCTCAAACTTTCAATACTTCAACTTTCAACCCGGTTTTCAATCATAATTTTCATTGCATCCCCCATACAATAACAATGTATTAACCTTTTAACTGTCATGCCCGAAATAATCTCAGGCATAGCAAAGGTGTTCCAAAATGTCACGCCCGAGTATTACTCGTGGTAATCATTTTTGAGTGCATCGTATTGTTATACCCGAATACATATCCTGAGAAGATTATTTCGGCTTCAGTTCAATAGATGGCAGCACTTTACTGAAGGTTTCAAAGGGTAGAGGTTTATGTTCAAAGTGCGCGACATTAAAAAAAATTTTTTTTGATTGCGCGGGAAACATTTGATTTTTGCAATAAAAAAAATTGACAATTTATGTACGCAAATCATCAAAATAACTTGACAGTTAAGGGGTTAAATGCAATAATAATGCACTTTGACACTAAAGCTACACTACGACCTTAATTATAAAGTATATGTTACTTTTAAGTAATAGGATAAGCATTATGTTACTTTTCCTTTCTAGTTATTAAATTAGAACAGATTCCAAAATAATTTTTAATTAAATTAAATATTTATTTTCTTAATCCCCCATTTCTAAAAGTACAAATGTCATTAGAAAAACTGTTCTAGTCTCCATTGCCCTTTATCTCATATCCATCACATCTGGCATTCTCATGGACGTCTGAGCAACCTATCAAAATGTCTGTGCAAAAACGTGTATAAATACTGCATATCGTTCTAGTCCAGTCAGTCTCAGTCAGGTGGAGCCTTCTATCGCTACCGAATCTATCTTGAATGTGCATTTTTGTAATTTGTGCGTTAATTGCAATTCACAATATTAAACATTTACAGAATTTACAGAAATAGATTTAAACAGAAACCCGGACAAATTTTTAAGCTGTAAGCAAACATTAGACAATAATCTGGGTTTACCAGTACTGAATTAAATAAAGAAGAAAGGTCCGTGTGTGTTATTTGCTAAAAAATATTGGCAGCAGACAGTATGAAAATCTAATAAGCTTAAACGATTTTATCCATTTCAAAATACACCAGAAGGGCTCTGAATTGCCGAAGATGAAATCTCCATTGGTTTCATGTCAAGTGGCGAAATCAAAAGGCAATTTAGTAATAAAGCCCTTCTTGAATTTCGGGTAGTAGCGCATGATGAATTTTCTGCTCTGAAAACAAAAGCATTTCATACACTATTACCATTTCCAACATCCTACCTTTGTGAAACCATATCTTCTGGGGTGGCTGTTTTGAAGACAAAATACAAATCTCAGCAAAACATAGAAAAAGAACTTAGGTACTTAACTCTCAGCTAAACACAGAGTATTTTGAATATTAAACCTTCCCTTGAATAACTTTGCTCTGAAAGACAAGCACATGGGAGTCACTAGTAATTATTACACTTGTTCTTAATTTAGTATTGATAAATTAATTATCAAATACATTGTGAAGTATACATTTATAAATACATTACATGAGTGTAAACGTATATTTTATTTTTTATTACATCAGAACATATTTTGTCTCACTTCCTTTCAGGAAGTTAATAATTTTTTTAAATAATCTTTTATTTTCGACTTTTCGATATGCTCGCGCCCCCCAGGTAGATTTACCACAGCCCCTATGGGAGCACGCCCCCCCCCAGTTACAGACTACTGTAGTTGCTGCATTACAGACTACTGTAAATACTTAAATTTGGAATAAAATTTCGAAAGTTTGAACTACTTAATAATTTTAAGTCATAATTAAAATATTTATAATGGGACATAATAACAATTATAGCAATTCAAAAATTACATAAAAAGTAAATTCTTTTTAACTTTTGGATAAAATTATGAACTTGAATTATAAGTTATTCCACTGAACAGCAGCATTACACTTTTGTAATTAGTTTATGGATATTTCTGAACATGGAAATTCTGAAGTGTTTTAAAACGAAACATGAAAAAAAAAATTGTACACATAAAATCAGCATTGAGAATGCACATTTGCAGAAATTTTAAATTTAAATAATCAAATTGAGAATATAATTCTTGTTTCCCACTAAAAAATTCTTCCCTTAATATAGAAATGATTCAACGAATCTATGCGATACTACTACTTGCTTTTAACTTTCTTTAATTAGCAAATTTTGAAATAAACAACTTGTTTGAAATGGGCAGAAAGCAGTTATGAGGAGTCCTTCTCCCATAATTAGTGAAGTTTTCAATAGCTACAGCCATTAAAATGTTTTCAGTCAAAAATTAGCAACCAACACAGCTTACAAACAGACACACAAAGAAAGGGGGGAAAAAAGCATTACTTTAAAAATCTTAAAATAATATTATGAAATTTTTAGTTATCAAAATTCAGGATGTTCATTGGCCAGCTTTAAAAGTAATAAAACTACATAAAACATCATTTTCAGATATGCTGATTTATTAAAAAAGGGGGAGAAGAATTGATGAGCGACAATTTCCCAGCATTCCTTCAAAATTTGAGATAAGTGTACATAGCAGAAGATTAAATGAATATTAAATATATCAAATCAGCACGCTATAAATACGCTTCATTTATTAAAAAATGTAAAAAACTCACTTTTTTTTAAAAAGGTACAAAATAAAAAAACTTATACCATGCAACTACATTAATGAAATTCTGTTGTACAACAAATGTTGAAATACAACTTCAGATTTAGTCAATGAAAGCACAATTATTTGATAATACTCTCTCTATCACAGACTAGCAGTTAATTATACCTAAGTACCTAAGTTAATTATACCTAGTACCTAAATTATATAAATAAAAATTATTTTCACTAAAATAATGTATGCTTTAAAATTTTAAATACAATTCATGTGTGATTCTCTCCTCCTGCTTTATAATTAGCAGCTAAACATAAATTTAAAAGCTCATTTATGCTAAGCATAAATGAGCTTGGAATGCTAAGCATAAGAAATTCTATTACTAAAAAATAGTATCAGAAAAATTAATAAATGGCTAACTGAGGCTATATTTAAGACAATGAAATTCCTCAAGTTCACAGATTTGTTCATAAGACTGCAATTTTAAATCAAATCTGCAAGCAAATATTTAAAAAGATTACATAGTTTATTGTGAATATCTATGTTAGAAATATGCAAATAATTTTAGGCACTAAATAAATAAAGACAAAAGAGTGAAGTTGTACTTAACTTTACACAATTACTTTGTCATAGTTTCAAATGGTTTAAAATACAACTAACAAATTTAATATTTGAAATATATCTCAGAAATGCAATTTTTAACAGACTTTTCTAAAGCCTTTTCAAACATATGTTATAAAACACAACAGAAAGTGATAATGGAAGCAGGCAAATGCACAACAACACCATTTACTATTTGATTTATTTCTTGAAACGTGCTAATCATGTTCTGTCACATATGAGACAGACTGAAAAACCATTCTGAATACATATAATGTAAAATAACATTCATGTGAACAATACAAGCTTACATATACACATATATCATTATTAAAAAATAAAAGATTACATGGCGGCACATTTTCTAAATTAAAACACAACATATTTATTCAGTTCAACTCAAAGAAATGATCAGAAACTCCATCTTTTAGAGTTAAAAACTTTGAATATGATATAAATTGGAATACCTACAAATTTTTCACTGCAACATCTTTAAATATAAATATTCAGAATACACAACCTTCAAAGTCTATGCATGCATAGAAAGTAAAGGCACCAAAGCAGATTTTAAAGAAATATAAATTTTACAGGAACAGCTAACATCAACTAAGAATTTAATATGATTTCTCTATGCTATGCATATATCATTTTGATAGAAAGTGCTTTAAAACTAAATTTACAGCTCCAATTCTATAAAAGCAGAATGATAACAGAAAGAAACTATTTTGAATTATCTTTAGATACATAAACTGCTCCTTCTAAAACACTAGAAAAATAGCTTTAAGAATATTGCAGTAAAGCATCTAATCTTAGCATTTTCATTGTTCAAGAAATAAAACTATGACAAGAGAAAAGAATTCAATTTTCCTACCAATAAGCTCAATGAATGATTTTCTAATATCTAATCAAGAAAGTAATTGCTAATACTATTATAAATCAATAAAAGGAGGTTAAAAATTGTTCAGATATGGGATAACAGCAGCAAGAAGTATTTCTTCGCTTCCAAATGCTAAAATAAAAGTCCCAAGAAATTCACACAAGGACAGTTATCAAAAGCTGGAATAGTCTACAATCTATGCAACTTCTGGATGTGTCTTGATCTTAGTATAGTATATTAATAAGATAGAACATTAATGTAAAATTTAGTTCCATATACAATTTTTATTATATTCTTACTATTTTTCAACTAAAATAAGGCAACTTTTCAAAGTCGCTTTTATATGTCAATAAGTGTGAAAAATATGTCCTTTCCTAACATTTCCCATCTCCCATTCTTCTGCAACTTTTACAGAAATTTTGCTTTATTCATGTAACATACAGCCTATTTGAGATTTCTACACGGCAACATTACTACTAGCCTATGGCAAACCAATTACATCCCTCTCTCCATTCCTTTGAGTTTGCCAACTTCTAATGGCATTCTTCATCCCAGCTCCCAATTCATTCTTTCTTAGACATTGTTTTTTATAATTATTTTTATTGATGTGAATATTAATTATTAGTATGTTAGTTTTATTAACGTTAGCTGCAGATTGTCTATATACCTTGTAGCTTTAGTATAGTTTATTAAAATTTTTATAGCATTTAACATTTTTATGAAAACTGATAAGCAGAACCTTTTTTGTACTGGAGGCACTTTTAATTTTCGAAGTTACTAAAACATATTTCTTTATTTATTTGGCAACTTGGTTAATTTTAGAAACAAAAAGCAAACAAAAAAATCTGCAGACGAGGTGTTGTCACTCAATGGCTGACCTCCTCTTGACAGACTAAAAGTCAAAGAGCGATAACATAGCTTTTTCTTGTGTATTTTTATGCCCACTTCATTTGTTCTTTATAAAAATTTGTTTTGCAATTTTGTTCATTGGCGTAATCATGTGAATTTTTATAATTTTAACAATGCAAAATTCTTTTTAATTTTTACCTTTAAATACCTTTTGCCTGTTTTAGTTATAATTATTTTTATTTTGCAATATTTATTAATTAAATCTTTGCAGTAGTTTGCAGAGGATGTTTTTTTTTGTTTTTAATAGATTATTTAATATATTATCTCCTTTGAAGAAAATAGTTATAATTCTATTGAAATGGAGTATCTAGATAGTTCAGGCAACTAATTTTCAGTCAATGACGTTAATTACTTAGTTTGTTGATTGCTTTTTCACTTTTAATTATACCTTTTTAATGTTTCCATTTTAAATATGCTAATAAGTTACTTCATTTCAATAGAATTCTAACTACTTTTATCAAAGGAGATAATATATTAAATAATATATTAGCAAATAAATTTATTACTTTGGAGCTTTAGCACAAGTATTAGGCAATTTATTACGATTCATTAACTTGCTTACTTACATATATATAATACATAATTATATAACCAACCGAGACTTTCAATACTTAAATCATAAATTTTAAAAAGAAATTTCGAATGTAAGGGAAAGATGTGAGCATTTGAGACTCATCCGAAATTTCTTTTTAAAATTTATGATTTAAGTATTGAAAAAAAGGTTTAAGGTCTCAAATGGTTCAGAGGAACAACACATGTATTTGGAACTCATTAATCAACTTGGTTTAAGGCTTTAAAACAACACTTTTACCTTGACAAGTTCTGCCCAAAGCATTAAACAAAGGAGATTAATTTTTTGGCAATTTGTATTGTCACAGTCTCATGTTCTGTAGTTTTTAAAACTTTCTTTTAACACTTCTGTTTTTAATTGTACCCTTCATTGGCGTTTACTTGGTTTTTGTAACCATCTCCTCAAAAGAGAAATAGGTAGACCTTTATATTTTTTGTAACTACCTAACTATATATATAACAGGCTACAAGTTCCATAGTTCTCAGAAAATTCACAATAATTATAAATGGTTGACATGAACTCACAACATATACATGCCATATGTGAAATACAACACTTCTTAATATATATTTTTATAAGGACTATTCGGTGCAACACAAAAGCTCCAGAATGTTTCACGCTCCAGAACTTTGCGTGACTTAAATATGAAATTATCCTGTACTGGTATGAAACATGCAATTATAACATAAATGTGAAATCTTGTACATTCACAATTTTTTTACATCAGTTTGCAAGTCACTAATCATTTTCATAATCAACACATAAGAAACTGATCGCAAATTATTTTAGAAATATTAATAATAATGAAAAAAAAAGCAGCATAAGCAGCTGCCCTTTAAATAACTGCTGAGTTATAAACTACTGTATTTGAGATTTTACAATTATGGGAATTACTCCTGTTCAGGAATTACAATTACACCAAGGGTTTCAGGAAACAAAAATACTATCCTGTTTAGAATTTCATTTTATTGCAATTCTAGTAATATTGATGCTGATAGTTAATAAATAAAATCTTGTTATAAAAATTATGATTACATAATCTGGAATGAAACAGCATTTAAATGTGTAATTACTCTGGTCTATCAGATACCACAATTCAACACACTTTATAACAAAAAAATAACGTGATTACTCAAAATGCATATTCTTGGGCTTACTGGTTTTATAAATTTGATGACAGCTAAACTTCTTAAGCCAAGTGATGCAGTTCTATGTATCATCTTCCCAGCTGCTTCTCCACAGGTAATCATAAATGACCAGAAATACACAAAAATTTCCTTTTCAAGATTTTGAGAGCTACTGTTACATACATGTGACTTCATAAGCCAGCATCACAGAAATTTGATTTTACAAAGCCAGCAACTGTTGGCCATTATGGTGTATAAATGATTTTGTAAGCCAGTGATTATCCACTGGCATCATTAAAATGTGACTGTTCTAACAGTTATCTGACAGTATCACATAAAACTGTCATAATTCAACCAATTACCAAGTGCTACGACATATGCATGAATTAGGAAGCCAGTGATTTCCACTGGCATCTAATTATGTGGTTCTTCCATTAATTATCTATCAGTGTCACATAAACATGGCATCACTCAATCAGTGATTACCAATTGCTTTCACATATATAAAATTTGGGAAACCAGTGAATATCAGCTAGCTTCATGTCAATATGACTTCACTTGGCAGCAGTTGTCAGGCAGCAACACATGAATAATTTTAATCTGTAAACATTTATCAGCTGGTATACTGTAAGTATACCTGTTCTGCTAGCATTTAGCATGTGATTTATTTGAAAACGTTACATAATCTTCTGACATTTCTGTCTGATGTTTGGATTTGTTTGCTTGTCTTTATTGCAATTTTTGGCACAGAGCCTTACTTCTGATGCTTAGAAAGTATAATTAAAAATACATTATTGAGCAGCTATAAATAACAGCTGTTTTATATGAAAAATTAAGGTTATATACTAAAGTTTAATTATATTTCTATAAATTCTTTCTATAGAAGTCTATTCTAATTTGAATTTTTGGAACAAAAGTGAAAAAGGAGCTAACAGAAATCAAAATCTGCATAAGTGATACTGCCAGTTGCCACTAAAGGTAGCAGCGAACAACAAAATTTTCATTCTACACTTAACTAAAAATAATTTTTTTTATTATACAGTAACATCCTAGGAAAGCAAAAGTAAGAGTATATATTACGGAAATGTCTATAAGAGTTCTAATAGCTTCACAATGATCAGGTACAGCAATATCATTGTTTAATAAATGGTCTGTCTAATAACATAAAAGTTGGAAATTTCTATGAAAAAAAAGTTACATCATTTTACCTTCAATCTGTATTTCAATATTAGCCATAACATTTTCTACAAAATTTAATATTTGCTGACAATCAGTGTTTTAAAAATCAAAAAGGAACAAATTAATATCAATATACAAAATGAATCATTTTGCTAAATTTTGCATATTTAATAAAAAATTACTTACAAAGTCTTAAATAAAATTAAGTTACATCATTCTCAAATTTTGCAGTGCTAATATGTCACACACTATGAGTATTATTTATAAGTAAATAAATAATCTGGAACCCAACTCATACGCAGTTGGAATTATCCCATCTAACGATGTGCAAGTTAGAGGAAATTTTACTAAGAGAAAAGCTTGTCCATTCCCTACAAATGGAAGGTTCCTACTTGAAATATGTTTTGTTGAAGCTTGTGTCCTACCTAGCTACATGGGATTTTTTAAACTTCCATGGATTTTGTACATATGTAAATAATTTTAGTAAAATTATAGTATGTGAAACTGTAGTACTTTTTGCACAATATAACGTGAAATGATTGTAAAAGTCAAAGTTCTGCCAGAAGATAAGATTACAGGGCCAAGTCTATTTAACATTAAATAAATGGCTATCTCACTAAATTGGCAAAATATCACCAAGCTGGAGATCCACACTTTTATCACCAAATTTTTCGAGAAATCGCCAAACTTGGCAATCATTTTGGTGTGGTCCCTGTATAATTAGTATAGTCACTGAATAATTGTGATCTCTCTATGTAGCTGCAATCCGGCCCTCGTATGCCTTCCACAAATTTAGAGAAATGGAAGATATTAGAGATTCAGAGGCAAGGAGGGATATCAGAGAGAGCATCAGCTCTCAGTTTCTCAGTGCAGAGCTGACCACTGAGTATTAAAACATCTCCGTATCAGATTCCCTCTTTAGATACACTTTAAACTGCATATGTTTTAACGTTCTTAGTAGTTTGATATGTAACTAGGATTGGTGCTCTGTGAATATTTTTCTGGAAATTTCCAGAACCAAAAAGTGTTTCTTTTGGTAAAATAAGATTTTATTAAGCTATCATCGGTTCTGTGTGCATTATGAGATTCTATAAGCATGAAACAATTTTTGGTGTCAGAAGTGTCACTGAATGCTGGTGACCAGAGCAACTGAGAAACAATTATGACAGCTGGTCGCAGCCTTTACTGCATTCAAACAGAGAAGAAAGTAAAACTTTGTCCCTTATACGATTTCTCTGTAAGTCAGCCAATCAGACACTCTAAAAATAAAAATTCTGGGAAACGTTTCTTTTGGCATGCCATTCAGGGAGCTTGTAGATGTGATACCGGTTTCAATGCGCAACATTAAACTAATCTAAAACATAATTTAAGTAATGTTAAAGTTTTTAAATTTAAGAAATCTGTTATTATGTTTTGGAGATAATAAAATTGCTCTTAGGTGTTATCATGAACAGGGTTCATATGCATTCCTTTAAATGGAAATTAAAGACTTAAGGACATTTTAAGACCCCAAATGAAAAAAATTTAAGGGCCTAAAGCAACAACCTATGCAATCACCTTCTCTCTTACTATATTATTTTAGGAATAAAACAGAAATACATAATATGCCGCATTATTATTATGCATAATCTAATTTTTAACATAAAATAAGTTTCATAAGAACAAGTTTAAAATCTATTTCCTGAAGGTTTTCAAATAGTTAACATTAAATTACAAATTTTATTTCCTGCAACACTTGTATTTTGCCTTCATATGACAGTGTGTGGGGGGAGGGGGTTAAAAGAACTATAAAAATGTGCTAATGTTAATTCTATTTACTAAGAACAGTCTAATGAAGGATAATCCCACTAAGATCTTACCTGACATTCAAAAAACATGACTGATCCCGAACCAAAGGCAGACCACTTACTAGATAATTAAATGACACTGAAAAAGACTTAGAAACTTTGAAAACTAAAAATTGGAGAAGAGTCGCTGCAGACTGAAGATTGTGGATGGAGCATGTGGTTAACGCAGCCAAGGCCTGTAAGGAGCTGTTGTGCTTGTGAAGAAGAAAGTCTAATAAAAGGTGATTGGTCAGCAGCTCAAGGTCAACATGGGATTCAACTTCATTACACCAAAATATGTAAAAATTTGCACCCATTCATTTTGCACGTGTGGAAAGAAGTGAACAGATTTGCTTCGGATTCTAATTTCAAGGAATGTACACGTAGTTGCATAAAATTTTTCTATGTGGAAATTATAATGTGTCTATGAGAAGGCATCTAGTGGATGCAAGTACAACAGACCTTGACATAGATCTATATGGACTTACTATATACAGGAGACAAAGGTGTTACATTAAGAATACGGAAATAGTTTAAAACACTGGTGTGATATGCACACAAACAGGTCAAGATCGAAAACAACAAACTTAAGGACTGTTGGGCAATGATTTCTAACAGAAATAAACAAATGGCATCAGCTCAGACTGCAAAGAAGTTTGCTGCAGCTACAAGAACTGAATTACCCACATAAATTAAGATAGATGGGTTGCACTAAAGAGACTATACACAAGACATTCATGATCTACATTTCTGTAATTCAAGTTGCAAAATGCCCTCAATTGCAACAGTGTAGATATTGTCATTGAAATACCAAAGACTACATCTGATTACTATTTACAGATGACCCTCATTTTTGTTGGAAGAGTGATTTCAGACATGTTACAATCTGGAAGGAGCACAACATAAGCTTTAAGCTTGAAAAATACCACGAAAGACATCAATACAAAATAAGATTTTTTATCTTTACTTCAAGTTGTTTAAGGGTACAATTAGAAATAAATTCCTCCTCATGAACGATAATACTCATGTCCACTGTGCTGCACTTGTGACATCCTCACAACAATGGAATTCAGCAGATTGATATTCTGCATATATATATATATATCTGACACAGTATTTAAGAAAATTGTGCTAGAATGCCAACTTACATCACTGCATACTCCATCTAGCATTGTCCTACAGTCTCAAGACACTGCTCATTGCATATAAATGTTATTACTGTATGAGCTCCTGGGCAATCTAAGACCAGACAAAATTACTGTAATGTTTGAATTTGAATCAGCAGTGAGCACACATTTTTTTTTTAAAATTTATCTTGAAAAATTTATACCACCAACTTTTTTTCCTACCTCATTTTATATCAAATTTCTTATGTTCCTAATGTTTTCGTTCAAGTATATTTTTTGTGGAAATATGCAATTCTGCACTTTGAATATGTCTGGTATGAAAAAATAAATGTTTTTAGAAGCTTTATAATCTTAGGTGCAAAATCATTCTAAGTTAGATGAATTTTTACAACTGTTCCTTAAATTCTTCCTACCAGTGTAGTCCCGCATACCTTAAAGATGATGTACATGGTCACTACTAACATGTTTCTAAAAACATCACTATTTAAATCACAATCAAATGAGCTAAAATGTCATTTTAACCTGAAGCTTTTCTGGATAGTTTCACTTGGCTTATTTCCTTCCTTTTATTTACTGCTCTAAGTTCACTTACTCCAGCAAATCAATGTTTTTACTAGGTTCTGAACCATCTTCTAAGGTATATGTTAATATCTTCATTAATTTTCTGAGGAAACATTGCCTTTTGCTTTATGTAATCAAATTTTTCCTCAAAACATTTTCTCTTCAGCTATGAATTTTGTTGCTCTAAAAAACTGCATGAATTTACAATGCACTACTTCTTTAGTAATTTCAGTGTTCAAATTTTTAGAAAACTTCTTGAAATGATATAATACATGTTCAGATATATAAAATGGATTTAATTGTTGATTTTTAATATCTTTATTAAGAGACACTTACAGTTCAGTAGATCCTGTCCATATAACAAGAATCGAATCATTCTTGCAAAATTTCATACTTCTAAACATGGAAAAATAACAAAAATAAAGAAAATAAAATTATCCGGAGAAAGACATCTGGTATCAAAAGTAGAAAAGAAATTTGCTTATTATTATGGCCACCATTATTCAAGAAGTGTCACAAACCTTCTTATTAGTAAACTGTGCTAAAGCGGAAAGCTTTTGGCAAACAATGACCAAACAATCAAGTTCTAACCAAAATTACTAGTCCATCCGACATGAGAAGAGTTCCAAACAGAATGGTCACTTAGTCACAGTCCATTAAGAGTTCGTGGCAGTGTTTAAAATAATGGAGACCAAAAAATAATAAAGTACTATTATAGAAAATTCATACAAGTTTTCATTTCTTTTCCAAAAATTCTCTGAAAAATATGAGAAATCCAATATAATCTTACTGTAAAACAGTGTATTCTATATTAACATCAGTAATACATACTTTATTTCATTACAGGATCTTTTAGTCATGGAATTACCTGCCAACTTTATGAGTGTAAAAATCAGATTTTTTAAAACAATTTAGAAAATATGAATTTTACACAGAAAACTACAATGTATCTGAATATTTTGAAAAATTTACACAGGGAAGCAGTTATCAGAAAAAAAAAATTAAATAAATGAAATCCAAGTTTTGCATAATTATAACAGCATTTTTGTTTCTGCTGAAAAGTAATTCAGAAATTCTGTTTTATGACATTTATCTTGCTTAAATTTCAGAATCAAGATATGAAAAAATAAACAAAATGTTAAGGTAAAGAAAGTTTAAAACATGGCATACGGATTAAAAAAAATATTTACTCTAATAATATTTTTCACAAAAAATTAATTTAAATATACTATTATTATTACAGTGATATCATAATAAGGTTGTTACATTTGTTCAAAACAAAATTCTCACAAAATTCACAAGCTACTGAATTCAAGTGTTACAGTTTTATTCTGGCTTAATGACATATCAAAGTCCACATTATCTACTTGTTCACAAATTAATCTATTATCACCAAGAGAATGAATCATAAAATCCATTCATTCCTTTGACATGAAATCCAGCAACTGAACTGTCCAGTAACAACTGCTGAACTACTAGTAATAACTGAATTCCATGCTGGCATCTGTAATTGGTACAGTGACAATCTTTCCACATACCAATCCAGGATATTGACCCCACTTCAACCAAAAAATAATGAAAATGTAACAAATATGGCAACAAAAATTATTTAAAGTATAAAGTTAGTTGAAAGGGAATGAATCTTTTCAAGCAGCATATAACAAGTTTCAATTTGTTCCTTGAACTCTCTGTACTGAACTTACTGCCTTCACAATACCAGTGTTCAAATCTTGGTGGTCGAAATGTAAAACAGATTCTATCATTAAAAATAAGATCATTACTTTCTTCCAAAATTTTGAAAATTGTTCTTCTGTCTCCTTCCATCCTTTTTAATGAATTATGAGAAGAGCTTGTGTTTGGAGGAAGTGAAGCCCAAGATCTGTTTGTTCATTTAGGAAGAATTTCTTTTTAAAACAATCAAAATAAAATATGCCTTTAAAGCAGCGGTTCTCAACCTTTTGACTAACACGTACCATCTAAACAAAAACTGAAAATCTTTAGTACCACTACTACAAAGTACTATACCACCACCACTCTTGAACAAAGCTCAGATCACATAAATTTACGAGTGTTAGAGAAAAAAACTCAATCAGGATACTGGGGTTTAATTTTTGAATTTAATAGTTAAAAATACTTTTGCTTCTTTGCATACCTCATTTTTCTCTTGTGTACAACCGGTTGAGAACCCCTGCTTAAAAGGATTAAACTGTAACACTCTTTAACTGCAGGCAGTAGAGCTAGCAATCTTGTTTTGGGTATCCTAATAATCACTTGAATTCTGCCTACAGGTCATCACAAAATTCCCTCAGATATTCTATTCAAATGATGCAATTATAAAAGTGACTATAAATTTTGCCAATTACAATAGCTACAGGATGCAAATATGATTCAGTTTAAACTGCACTGTGGATTATATGTGTTCTGCAGCCTACTCCAATACCTTCTTAGTGATTTAATTCGTTATAATCAATCAGAAAAATAGCTTATTTATTTTTTCTATTAATACCTAAAAAATTTTAATTGGTAATTTCTGCACAATATTCCACCAACTCAAGTTGTTTGAATCTAATGGTATTGAAATGGACATGCTGATTTGCAATGTTTCTCCAGGAAGAGTAACTAAATCTAAAATTTTAACCTTGAACACATTCTTTGTGATCAAAATATCTAACAAGGATCAGAAACAACTTTAAGTCTCTGTGGTTTGAAGTATCCGAGTTTTGTATAACGGTTATAAAGCGTTTTTTAATTTGAGTTTTAGAGTAGAGATTGAGAAGAATTTTATAATATTTTTAACTATTGCCTCAGTTTTCGTATATGCACATAAAATTTTTTTCTCCTAAACACTATGATTAATACTGACATAGAATCCATAGATATGAACCAGTGATTGTGTACAACTGCACATAATGAAAATTGTGCTTCTGTGGATGCAAGCTGTCATTCTTTCTCATGAAATTGGTTTTTGTGGAAATACTGCATACATGGCAAAAAGCCGCCAATGCGAGGCTTCGAAAATAATACGATCTGTACGTGGAAATAGCATAGGATCTAAACTTATTTTAGTAAATCTTTAAATGAAGTGTTAATTAAAAGATGCATATGCATACTATAATGTACTACCATTGTTTAATTTCATTCCAAAGGCAGAATCCTGGGTTTTAATAGTGGGAAGACATCGTCAAAGAAAAGACACAAACCAAAGAACATGAACAATCCAAATGGACTACTCAGATAATAAAAGTAGTAAGAAAACTACAAAAGTATGACTGAGAGATTTGACTTACTCAAGAACTTCAGAAAACCAATGATTAGTGTGCTAGCATGTTCAAAGAAATTAATCCATTCGCCCTAATGTTCTCAACTCATTCTTTCAAACTTTTAGAAGGTTTGTTTTGAAATAATTTACAATTCCCATTTTTTCATTTGCAGTTCTAGTTTTTTAGTTCATTAACCAAAGACAAGGACTAACTATAAATGAAACTTTGTGCCCTTTTTACACATGTAAGTTGTTTACATCAACAACTTGAAATCTCCAGTGAAATGTTTACTACACGAGTTCACTACAGACAAAGTTGACTGCACCTCTGTTAACTACTAAAAATGTTGTACAATCTTGGAAATTATATGCAAACTTAGTCCACAGAAAACACCATCAGATCGAACATTTCAAAAATACAATTTTCAAATGAACTCTAGTTATAAGAATGAAAATTTATCCAGAAAATGTGAAAACACTGTACACTGCATATTTTTATCTTTTCTTGATTTCAGTACACATAATTTAATTTTTATTAGAATAAGCGTTCAATTTATACGAAATATTTCAGTTTCAAAATTAACACAACTTCTACGATCAAGGTTGCCATTCAAACAGGAGAATGAGATACCCTGACTTCTCCCCGTTTCCAGGCAAGTATGGCAATCCTATATAATAATTTCAACAGCTTGGAAAGTATATTGGTTAGCAGAGGCTGACTGCTAGCCTGAAATCAAGAGTGTGGATTTGATTCCCATGTAATGATTACTTATATGAATGTGCCCTTAACCCTTTCTTGTAGATGCTATTATAAGTCTAATCCTCATGGTGCATTATGAGCAACACTCTCAGTAATGAGTAACTGATCAGCAAGTTCAGCCATTCGTAATGAATGCCTTCAAACTAACATCCAGCTGTTGGACCTCCCAGAAATTACAAAATTTTAATTCTGTTATGCCTTACATAATTAAAAAGTACCTTCTTGGATATCTAAAATTAGATACGTACATACATACATACATACATACATATTAGAAGCAGTTGAAAACTATAGTTTTAAAAATGTGTAAAATATAGTAAGGATAATTTTAATGACTCTTTTACATGTGTATAATAGATGAATTAAAATGCTTAAGAATTCTGTACAGGGGGGAAACATTTCACTAATAATTCATGAAAGCACTTTGAAAACATTTTCTAAGTTTTAAATACTATATATTCAGACCTAGTACTTATATCTACATATGTTCCCTCTTATTCAGTTTTACTTTAATTGGTCTTATTTTCCTCACAATTTTTTTCAGAAATTAAATTTTTGTCAGTTTTAGGGAAAAATACAGCGTCTTTCAAAAGCAACCGCATTACTTCTATCAAAAGGTAAAATAAAGTTAATAATCAAAAGGTAATAATCAAAAGGTTAATAATCAAAAGGTAAAATAAAGTTATATTACAGCAGCGTCTTTCAAAGCTACCACATTCACACTGCAGTTAGCATTAACATCATGCCTTCTACACAATAGTGGTCCATGCTTTTTATACTTTTTCAATGCCTCTTTTTTTTACTTGCATTGATTTCAAATTATGAAGTAGAAATCAAACACTGCATAAAACTAAATGTATTGATGAAATAAAACTAAGTGTGCAAGATGTACTGATAATCAATAACTTGAAAATTAGACGTATATTGAATTGAATATTACACAAAATACTGGAAAAACTTCCAGAAACCAGAAATTTCATCATGATTTCAGTAATATATGCAAGAATGATAAACAAACACATTTAAGCAGACTGATTTTGAAGGAAAGGACAATGCATGCTGATAACTGTCATATACACTGATTACTCTCCTTTTTTAATTAGGAATCTGATATATTATAATACATTATTACTCAATATGAATATATCTTCTGAAATTCATCTCAGTTTTTTAAAATAAAAAAAAATAAAGAGGAGGGGAAAGAATATTTGCCCTCCAAAGAGGAGAGGGATCTTTATCAGTCACCTTCAAAATCAAAAGTTTTACATAAAACAGGGTTGCCACTCAAACAGAAGAATGAAATTCCCTGATTTTTTCCAGGTGTGTTTCAAGAAAATTCCAGGCTATCTGCACAGTGTGCATTGGCTGTGCTGAGGGTAAATTAATTATGGAACCACTTGTAAACACAAAAATTTCCCAAATACAATTACATACATATAGATATATATACTGCTAGAATTAGTTTCATAAGTATACTAGAGATAATTGCCAGAAATTTGAAAGTATTGTTAACTTTTTAGAAGGAAGAATCATTTTAGAAGGAAGAAGATACATTAAATGATACAAATAACATTAAAATAAGTTAATTACTTAAGGATTAAAAACAGAATTACAAAAACCAAATGGTATTTCGGCAAATATAGATAGATATATTAAATAGTTATAGCCTAGACAGCTTTTTGCTTTCCAGGTAGCATGGCAACCCTGATAAAATTTACATCAGGCTAAGGCAGCCCCCCTCTTTTTTGCCTAATTTTATAAGTATTCAAATGTTTAGCTAAATGATTAAAAAAAATATTAAGCATAAGAGCCTAAAACAAAAGATTCTTAAAATATAACAAACAAATTAAATATGCCTAAGAAAGTACAAAAGATTAATTACTTATATATCTATTTCATAATATTTAAAATATATATATATATATATACAAACCCAACGCATTTGACCAAATATTTGCCTAAGTGCTGCTGCAGAATTCTCAGTGGCTAACTTTTTTTTAACTACCTCATTGAAATGTCCTGCACATACCAGTTTTGCTAATCTATCAGCATTTAGCACCTCCATGACACAATTATAAAAATCAATCTGTTTCACACTACAGTTACTTCTAGAAATAGAAAAATAATATAAGTGTTATTCTAAAAGTAATTCACAAAAAATAACAATAAAAGTAATTCACAAAAAATAACAATAATTTATGCTATATTTACAATCAGGCATTTTTAACACATGCAGTACAATTCCATGTATAAAAATCAAAGGTATTTTAAATACACAATCTAGATTAAAGAATTACATAAATTTCAGTATCAGTTTACAACAATAAACTTGAGTTTGGTTTATTAAACAATAATATACAATGATACTTTTCTTAAACTTTATTTTTTGATGAAAAAGGACTTACATTATGTGTTCATTCAGGAAGATACAAATGAGACACCTAAATTCATTTAACAATCTGGGTTGCACAGCTTTTTGGATCTACTCAAGACCACCTGCATTTAAACAGTTCCTATTAGGAAAATTTGTATAATTACTTTAGTCTCTATATTCATAAAATTTTCTCATCAAGACGATATTTACATCACTAAAGGAAGTAAAGCAACAAAATATTTTAAATTACAAGTTAACATATACTAAGTGGCAAAAAATTTTCATGAAAGGATGAAAGCAGTTATGCCACTCAGGGTATTAAACACTATGTTATCATGAAGTCCCTCCTCCACACCTAAAATGTAAAAAGCAAATTCTGGAACCATATATATGAGAATGATATCATACATTATGCTGAAACATAACTAACTGATAACATCTTTTCTTTAAAAAGGAAATATATATATATATATATATATATGCTTGGTAGTAATAATTTAAGCAAAACGACAAACTGAACCTGTTAGAAGAATATGCATTTTTGCATTATCTGAGATTGGAAGCTATGATAAGCTTCAAGATAAGTTTGGCACTGACCACAGGATCGGTTATTTCAGTTGCTGAGGATTAACCCCCAAGTGGCATGACCGCGTTTATGCATTCATGAGATTTTTTTCTCACATGGTATATATTAGACTATAAAATATTTTGCCTTCTTTCTTTAATAACATAGATATCATCTTGATGAATGGAAGTCTATGAAAAAAAGACTAATACAAGTAATTATAAAAATTTAACTAATGGAAAGTTTTTAAATAAGCAAATCCAAAAAGTCGTGTCACTCAGAGGGTTAACAATGGTGATGGTTTGACAGATTTGTTTTTTAGTTCTGATATCTCTATTCAAGGTATTGCCATTAATACAGCTTCAATGAAGAGGGAGGAAAAAAGAGAGTTTATCAAGCAAAATAATATTCATCTATGTGATAGATTTTGAATGCATCACATTCAGCCTTGTAGCCTGCATCTTATATTTTATGCTGCCGAGATTTAGAAAGGATTTTCTTTATGCACTATATACGAAAAGGTAAGGAAATGACAGCAATATGAATGTAAAAATGTTTTGATAAGCATTAATAATAATTCAGGAAAACATTAATTGACCTTTTTGAAACTACCATAGCTCCTTTTTTCAGATAATCTAGAAGTACTTATAGTTCACAACATAATTCTCTTTATTATTTTAGTTTAAATACTATTTGCTCTTGCACATGAGAAACATACCAAACACATTCTGCATACCAGACTAATGCACACCTTTCTAGAAAGTTTCATTTTAAAAACATTCTGGGAATAACGCAGGGATAGACACTGCATTCATTAGTACAGAGGAACCTTGGATGAGAAAAATTTCCAAATGAAAAATGCCATGGATGACAAATGATGTTTTGAGATATGAACAGATGAGGCAACAACAAAGATAAACCAAAATGCATAAAGTCATGTGATAAACATCTTTACGTAAAGTAACATTGTGCGGTTTTATTTTACTTTCCTAACAGTTAAGTTATAGTTTGGAAACAGTCTTTTCTTTATTCCCTCATTCTCCTCCTCATGCTTTCCAGCCAGAATGAATTTTCAGTTCACGCTTTATGCAAAGTAGAGTAGAAACTATTATTTGAACTGAGGTACGAGCTACTTCAGACAAAGCATGTTCTGCCTTTCAGGTATGTTGTTGCTACTAGTTAAAGCTTGCTATTTTATGGCTGTGGATTTTACTTGCCTGTTAATCTACGTTAGTGATATTACCCAAACAGCCAACTATACATTAAGTATCCCTTTGCATCTTCGGCTGATTATTCAACTTAATTTTATGTTTTCTATTTTTAAGTTAAAGGCTTTAAGTGCTGGCTATTTGTACGTCCAAGTGTGGCCATCTATGTATCAAAGTGAGTTAAAAGAATATTTTTAACCCTTCTGTTGTTGTTACTGACCCAGAAAAATTTAGTGAATAATCAATTCATAGTTCTAGCAGTCAAGCAACTTTAATTTAGCTACAACACTATAATGTCTTAACAAAAACATCAGCACATGAACAGCACGGCGCGACATGGCAGGAATGTTGGTGGCAGATTGCTAATTACCGAGTGCCTGTATGGCAGATTGCTAGTTGCATTTGGAACTGTAAATTTCTATTCTTGTTAGTCCAAAGGGGGCTCGGTCCCTGAAGGACTATTGTTTTCGTTTTGCGATTTTGCATTAATTCACTATAAACGGCTGTATCACTTTTCAAATTGTTGCCATCAAATGTTATCACACTGTATTATATTTAAAGAGATTAAATAATGAAGAATCTGCAAAAATGTACGTATATTTCTCCAAATGTGATAAAACAATGGTACCTAGATCCATCCAATTTTCAATAATGTACGTTTCCACCGAATATGCGCATCTGGAAGTCCAAATTTGGAAATTGGAACTTGTTTTATTATTTATTTCATATTTTGTAAAACTTTAAAGAATATTTGCATACCTGCCAACCTCTAAAGATAAAAATTCAGAATATTTCTCCCCCAAATTCAGAAGATTTCTCCAAAATTCAGAAGAACACGAAGAATTAATATCACGCTTTGATATTAAAAAAATAACAATTTATACAAATAGAAAAAAGAAAATTGTACTTACATTAGTAAATCTCAATTAAGTAGTAATTAAAAAATTTATTAGGAAACATAAAACAAGAACTTAATGTTACACAAAAAAATTATTGCAATGAATTTAGAGCGCATTTTTTGGCTTTAGCCAAAAATCCTTTGGAAAATTTCCTGCCATAACAATTAGTTTCCTCATAACATTTAGCAATTAAAATGTTTTCTAGAGTTTTTGGTGAAATTGAAGAACGAAACATAGTTTTGTTTTTCTTCACAACACTGAAGACTCTCTCGCACTCAGCATTACTATGTGGAATTACGAGAATAACACATAAAACTCTTGCTAGTCTGTTGGAAATTCGGCTTTGTAGGCAGGCCGAAAATATTGAGAACACGGTTTTTTTGAACTCATTTTGTAACAACGACGTATTAAGAAAATTCGTAGCACGTGCAAACAAAAAAAAAAAAAAAAACAGAATGCGACAATCCACGCTCGCTGAGTAATTCCCTTGCTGCTGAAGTGAACACGAAAAAAATAATCTGGCGCCCGCAAAGAAAAGAGTGGAAGAAACAAGTTCAGAGCATTGGATTGGCTGGTTAACCGGCGAGCTGGGAGAAACCGCAGGTTACTGGATTCGAAGTAGTCGGTAGCTGGAGGTAAAACACGATGCAATTGGCAAAAATCGCTAAATTGGCGAAAAATTCTAAAATTTCGACAAAAATCACTAAAAACACTTGAAAAAGGAAAAAAATTGTAAAAAATGGATTACGATCGTAAAATCGTAAAAACAAACGCATTTTCGTAAAAATTACGAAAAATTCGTAAAAGTTGGCAGGTTTGTATTTGATGAACAACCTCAACGATTTAAAAGCGAGCTACGGCAACACTCTACGGGGGGGTGGGGGCTTTTTATCTCCAGGGCACAGAACTGAGTATCAGAAATTCTAAGGATATGATCATTTTTTAAAACTATTTTGCGATATTGCTGTTGAACTGAATTTTATGGTTTAAGTGCAAAGAACACAATATTTAATAAATAAAGGTAACACACAAAACGTAAAAAAAAAAATGCCCCTTTGGACTTAATTTAAAATCTGAAACCTTTCATATTTTTTTTCCTCCTAAATTATATTGCAATTTGTTTGTTGTGACATAAATTATTAAATAAGATACCATGCGAATCAAAGAAAGATAATGATAACAGGAAAATGGGGAGAAAATTACTAAAATCATGATAGAGGTTAAGAAAGAAATTATAGACAAAAATGAAAATGGTGTTCATGTCTCTGATCTTACTGCTCAGTTTGGTAAGGGGAAATCAAAAATTTGCATTGCCAAAAATTAATGGCCAGATGACTGAAAAGTACTAAACAATGATCACAGACAATTAAAGAAGGTAGAGAAACTCCTGATTATTGAAATTAATGAATATATATTAACTGGTAAAAATTATTGATGAGGGTATCATTTGTGAAAAAAGCAAAATGACTGCATGATGGCAGAGTAAAAAATGTATCTCGGCACAGAAGCTGATACTGTTGTTTTCATAGCTACCAGATGGTGGATTGAGAAATTTAAGGGGGGTGATATATTAAATATTAGCATAGTTAGGTATGGAGAAGTTATGATTGTAAACAAAAAGCTTCTGAAGATTTTGCACAGAATTTTAATGACTAGATAAAAGTTACAGGATTTCTTCCTCGACAAGTGTTCAATTGTCACGAAAACATTTTTGTTTTGAAATGAAATGGCAAAGGGAACATGCATCATGCAAGAGGAGGTATCATTTGCTAGATATAAGTCAATGAAGGATAGTATAATTCTTTTGCTTTGAGAAAACTTGCCAAACCATTACTTAACACGTTGACTGCCAACTACGAGATAACTCGTAGATAGCGTTCTTTTCTGGGACGCCAACTACGAGTTATCTCTTACTGTGTTTACTTGCCATTTTTGTGCAGCTACGATTAAACTCGGAATATATCGGTGCTAATATCGATAGATGGCTTCTGGGAAACGAACAAAAAATAAATGCTGGCTTGCATGAACAGAAAATTTATTAAAAAAGAACAAAAAATATAATTATAAAAATTAATTCAAATTCAAGAAATAAAATAATATTTTATTATTTGTGGAATTTCTTAAAACAATCATCCACACAAAGGACTGGCTTCTCTTTACAGGCTGGACAGAAATAACGCATTTCTCGGGGTTTTCTTGCTTGGGTACATAATACGGCATTGCTTTGTCGGACACTTATTTTTCGGTAGGTGGCAGACTCTCTAAATAATGGAGCTCTTGCAATCTAATTTTTTTCGAAACTGGTTGAATCTCTTTTCCAATCAACATGACAGATTCTCTGAATTTTATCAGTTTTATTTTAGAACATTTTTGTGAGCATTGTATATACACTCTTAGACAAAAAAAAAACAACGCATCGAGAAGAGATAACACAAATTGATATGCATACAGGTTTCGACGGAAAATGCAAAATTTTACATTTCGGTTGCCAATGGTTGAACAGTTGTCGCTACAGCGCATCTGATCTGTGCAATTGGCAGGATATTTAAGAGGAGAAATTACGATTCCAGGTCATAAATTCTTCAGGAATTTTATTCTGTGTACTCCGGTAGACAGTAACTATGCCACGCATACAGGTGTGCGAACGATATGCGCAGATGTCAGAATTTGAGAGAGGTCGTGTAGTTGGGCTCAAAGAAGCCGGTTGGTCTTATCGGTGAATAGCTCGATATTTGAGCAGGAGCGATGCCACTATTAGACGACGCACCGAGGAATGGGTGAACCATGGCTGCACATCAAGAAGGAAGCGGTAGTAATAAAGAAACGACAGAACGTGAAAACCGAGCAATCATCAGAGCGGCATTCACAGCCCCAGATGCATCATTATCATCGATTGTACGTGCAACTAGTACTTCAGTGACCACAAGGACCATTCATAGATGGCTCACAGAAAGGAGGCTGAGGTCACGGCGACCCTTGCGCCAACTACTATTGACCTCTGTACAACGTCAAGCCCGTTTGCAGTGGTCTCGGGCTCATTCGCACTGGAATGTCACTGACTGGAGTAGAATAGTCTTCATTGATGAGTCCCGCTTTGAACTAAGCCCGATGACCAGCGAAGGCGAGCCTTGAGACACCCCGGACAGCGGCATGATATCGACCTGACTGTCTTCCGGCAGACAGGCCGACAACCAGGAGTGATAGTCTGGGGTGCCATTTCATTTCATATACCCCTTTGGTTGTCATCCGTCGCAACCTTACAGCAAAGCGGTACGTCGACGAAGTTCTAAGGCACGTTGTGTTTCCCTTCATGTCACGCCACTCTGAGCTTGCATTTCAGCAAGATAATGCCCAGCTCCACATTGCACATGTTTCTACTGCTTGCTGAACATTACCTTGGCCAGTAAGGTCGCCGGATCTCTCTCCTGTTGAGCACGTTTGGAGCAGTATCGGAAGGGCCCTCTAACCAGCTTGGGTTGTTGACGATCTAACGCGCAGTTGGACAGAATTTGGCACGATATCTCTCAGGAGGACATCCGCAACCTCTATCAATCGATGCAAAGCCGAATAACTGCTTGCACAAGAGTCAAAGGTGGACGAACGCATTACTGGTTTTTTCACTTTGTGAAGCTCTATCACTTCAATAAATCATCCAATTTTTCTCAAACTGTAATCATTTGTCTTTCTGTGCATGTACATCACTTCTACCGATTTTCGTCCCATTGGGATAACTCCTTCTTGGTGCGTTTTTTTTTTTTTTTTAAAGTGTATATCTCTATAATATGTAGTAAAACCTTTTTGGACCATCTAATAGTCTTTCTTAGAGATGAGTAGTATGAAAGCATTTGATCTGAGCGGTCAATCTCAGACATTCCAATATTGCAATCTCAAATTATATTCGGTTTCGTAGAAATTTTTCCATTGCGACAGGTGTCTGCATGCGAATTAACTCATACTTGGCTTCCGCGAAGAGATTTCTGTTACAGAAGACAACTACGAGATAATTCGTAAAAACTTAAAAAAAAAAAAAAAAAAAAAATAAAAAAAAAAAAAAAAAAAAAAAAAAAAAAAAAAAAAAAAAAAAAAAAACTTTTTTCATGCTTTTTGATGATAACTATGCACTAGAATTAGAGTTTCTAATAATATAATGTGATTAAATCAAATTGTCATTTTAGGCCAGATTTCTGAAAACTGCCGTGGCAGTCAACGTGTTAAGCACCATTTACAGAATTCGAAAACCATATGCTATTTGAAGTGTCCTTCTTGTGGTAGATAATGCACCTGCTTATCTTCCTGGCTTAGCAGACTAGTTAGTGCAAGAGTTAAGATTTCATCACAGTTCAGTTCCTGCCTTCTAAAATAACTTCTCTAACACAGCCTATATATAACAAGTTATGGCAACCTTCAAGAAGCTCTATACCAAAGCACTTTTTCAAAACAAGAATTAAAAGTAAAAAACTACAGGAAACATCACTTTAATATTCACTATTGTTTTAAATCTCCTAGACAAAGCCTGGTGGCAAATGTCTTACAGTACAGTGAATTCAGTACAGTGAATTCACACTTCAGAAGAAGGAAGGATAATCCTAGTTATTTGGTTCAAAAAATTTCAAAATTTCATAGAAAATTATCATCCTGATAAAGCATTTGTAAGCTTAGCATAAATACTTGCAATGACAATGCTATATCTTGTTTTACAAACATTTTTAAAATACAGACAGAAAGCAAATTTTTAATGGGATATAGGCCTAGCAATTAATAAAGTACAGGAGAAAAAATACAGAAAAGACACTTGATATCTTGGAAAAAATGCTTCTTCTCTGCTTTCAACTTTCCTTTATATAGAATATGGTAAAAATTCATTACGTTTTTCTATTTTTTTTACTGTATTAGTACTGTCTATACATTGATACTGTGTACATGTCAGATTTAAGGAATTTCACCGATTTTGTATTACAAACTTATGCATTCTTTTCAAAGCCATAATTTGGAGTCCCAGAACAGAGTAATCCCTCTTACATTAATTCCTACTGAAAAAATAGTTTCAGTTTATGAACTTTTCTTGTGACGAACTTCAAAAATTAATTAAATTCATGAACCAACATTTACCTTTCTCTATATAAGTCATATAAAATGGCCTCAAATTTTCTTTTTCTTGCTAATTATGAAATAACAGTGGTAAATATTACCCTTGCTGACCAAGAACATATATTTTATCGATATTATAGCCCACTCATATTTTTTAGCAGTAAATTAGACAGAAATACTAGATTGGGCTATACAGTAATTAACTTTGCCAGCTTATTATCCTTAGCATTTGAAAGACTATTGACTGTTATTTATATTCAGTAGACAATATCAGATAAACCTCTCTTTCCTTATTTTCTAGTAAATACAGTATTCATTTTTAAGAATAATTATATAAATTGAAAATAATGCCAGTATATGGGGAAATGTAAGCATATAGAGAAAGAGAGAAAAATGTTTCGAGGAAGTAGAGAACTCTTTTGCAAAAACACATGGAAATATTTTTTAAAAAAGTGGTATAGCCATCAACAAAATTACCTTTAAGTTTTTAAGCTCTTAAATGACTGAAAACATAATTTGAAAGGGTTTGCATTGCCAAAAAGAAATGTTAGAAGTTTAATGATTGTCCAAAAGGGCTCTTTTAAAGTTTAATACGGTTTATCAGTATAGACTATTAATAGAGATGGCCCAAGTGGGATAGATAAATTTTCATAGAGAACTGATATTGATAGTGTTCTCATGTTAGTCTAGATACAGGGTGGTCACAATGAAACTTTGCCATCATCTGCACTTCTAGCATCCATTCTGATTAACTGATCGAGATAAGATTGCAAATATAGTTATTCGGAGGCATGCGCTCAAGATTCTGTGAATGGAAAGACAGAGGCGTTCACGATTACGGTTACAGAAACTCGAAAATATCCAATGGCAACAGCAACTTTTTCCGGCCGCAAAATGTTCAGCATGCGAAAACCCTAAATAGCATTGGAATGGTACCGATATGCCCAAAAATCAACGTGTTATGCATACACAAAAGAGAGTTCTGAAAACCGGCCAATGAAATGAGATTGGGGAGTACACAGAAAATTTGCGTATAACAGAGGTAAGATACCAATCACTGAACGCCGATCGCCAGACATTCATTGTAAGAAACTGATAAAATGACAGGCGGTTAGTCGTCATTTGGGAACTCGCAAATGCCGACGTGGTGAATTGATAAAACTGTGTTATCAAAATGGGATGAACGCTACTACCAGAATTCTCTAGTCAAAATGCACTCAATGACATCGTTTGGATAGTGCGCCTCCACATATAGCATGGCTTGTTAAAGGGTCTTGGAGCAGCATTTTGGTGATCGCATCACGTCACAAATTATCCTCTTCCATGGCCTCAGCAATCCCCCGATCTGACACCTATAGATATCTGGTTTTGGGAA
Source organism: Stegodyphus mimosarum (assembly GCA_000611955.2). NCBI lineage: Eukaryota > Metazoa > Arthropoda > Arachnida > Araneae > Eresidae > Stegodyphus > Stegodyphus mimosarum. The sequence goes on along the minus strand of KK120044.1, from coordinate 8,162 downwards.
TATCTCAAATCTAGAGTTCACCTACACAATCAACAAACTTTGTCAGATTTAAAGGATTCTATACAGCATGAGACTGCAAACTTTCCTCATGTCATGTTGTGTTTCGCGATATTGTCCACCGTCTCAAGATGCAGTGCATACTTGCCTGTGATGGCACCCATGTGGAAAATGTTTGATTTAAATAAAGGTATTCTTTTGTCTGATATCTGTTGTCATCAGTGATCGGTGTGTTGTCTCTGTTATATGCAAATTTTCTGTGTGCGCCAAAATCGTGTGTCATTGACCGGTTTTCAGAACTCTTTTTTTGTATGCATAACACGCCAGTTTTTGGACATAGTACCGTTCCAACGCTATTTAGGGTTTTCGCATACGCTGAACATTTTGAAATCGGAAAAAGTTGCCACTGCCATTCAACATTTTTGAGTTTCCGTAACTATAACCATAACCGTGAGCGCCCGTGTTGCCGTTCATCGAATCTCCAGCACATACCTTCGAATAACTATATTTGCAACCTCATCTCAATCTGTTAACTGGAACAGACGCTAAATTTCTGAATGAAACTGAATAAATTTATTATATCACTTCATTTCTCAAAATAAATTATTTTTTCCAGTTAAGGAGAAAATGCTTTAAAATATTACTTACAGATCTAACTCTTCCAATTCTTCTCTATCATTTTTAGCAAACAAAGGATTACTTCTCAAACATTTTTCAGATTCATTGGCTAAATTTTTATTCTTTATACTTTCAAAGGGAGATGGAGTAGGTTTCTCACAACTTTCAATATCAATATCTTCATCTAAGTTACTAAAAAAGATTTCAATGTTAGTATCTTCATCTAAGTTACTAAAAAAGATTTCAATGTTAGATCTTCATCTAAGTTACTAAAAGGGTATAACTTAAATACATTCATGACAATATTTAAAAGAAAAGCTAATATGTGCAAAATATAATCCCTACATAAATTTTTACATTTTAAATAATGTTTTCATAGAATTTTAACACCGAGTCTTGTACCACACAAATTTCTAAAGCACTCTAGGATAACTTTCTTTTTCTGAGAATTTTAATAAAAGGGAAAATGTAAATAATAATAAATTACCGATAGCATTCTTTGCCAGTAACAAAAAATTTTATAAAAAATGCATTTTACACAAATGTAGTTTCGATAATTTTATCAGTTAAAAAACAGAATTACTTTCTGATTATCTGCCTAACCCTGAAAATTCACCAAGCAACGTACTAGTCACCAAAACAGGCAATCCAGTGCAAGCAGACAAAGCAATGCTTTCGATCTTCAAATTTGATATCCATGACTTCCCCCCCCACCGAGTGCATTTTTTCCTTGTAAAGAGGCGTAATGGGGCTCTGGAAAATAACAATTAAAAAAATAATAATAAATTTTTAGAACTTTGCAATTACCTGCAACCCTTTGTTTTAACATTTGGTAGAAGTCCTATATTTCAGACATATTTTTGAGTATAGATGCTTTTATAGCCAATCTATACACATGTTTGAGTACATGTGGATTTATACAGTACAAAATTGTCACTTTTATTGTGTTTTATCCCCACGCACATTTAAAGAAAACAGGTACAATCAATCAAAATGAGTCCGTCAAATTTGCCAGCTGAAAAGAAATAAAGTTCAAGAGAATATTTTTGAAGTATGAATTTTTACAAAATTCTATTTGTTTTGTTATATTACCATACTTGCCAACCTACGACAGTCAAAAATCAGGAGATTTTTTAAAGAAATAGGGAGAATTTTCTCAAAGACAAAAAGATTTTTTAAATAATGAAAATATGAAGAAAGGAAATATATTTTTAATAATGAATTATATTTAACAGGTATTTAAATAATACTTGAAAGATCAGTTATTATTTCTTAAATGCAAATAATACAAAACTACTTACATGTAGGGGAAAAAAAAGCAGTTTTATTACTTGTACCTTCAAATAATAGAAAAATACTCTAATCAGTTTCCTTAATCATTAAATACTAATCACTGATCACTAATCATTGATTGCAAAACATAAATTAATGTAATTCTGCACTGTGGAATTGTGTTAACATCATATGATGGCAAAATAGAGTACACAAAAAAGCAAAAAGCTTAATCAAGGTCCGAAGACAAAAATATAAATATTCATTCTTCATAAGATAAAATTAAAATAATCGGAAAATGTGTCCTTTGTCAAGCGATTTGGGGGGGGGGCAAGCCTTACGCTTGTATTTTGGCTTGCCCGAAAAGTTTTCGGGTGTTTACACAAAGTAGAAACACCATATCTCAGTGATGAAACGACTTCGGACAGACGGGAATGTGGTCAGAAATCCGGAGTCTCCCGCCTAAATCGGAAGGGTTGACAACTCTGTATTACTTTTAATTTATAACAGCACATAATTTCCAATTCCTAATTAATTGTTAATTAAAATACATAGTACAAATATATTATTTTAGTGCGTCAAGTAAACATGAAATTTTCTGATATTTATTTATTCTGTTACATTATTACTATCATACAATAATTTGCAAATGCTAATTTAATAATCCCATATGCTACTTACATAGTATTGTTTCATTTTTCCGACTCTTGTCTCTTTTTTACAGCAAATAATATTGCTGGGATGGAATAAATTACTAAAGTAACCCTCTCCCCTCAAATTTAGTTAAATAATGCATTCCATATACCTTTGCATTAACTTGAGTTTTATGTAAGTCAACTTTGAAACTAGCTTAACTGTAACTTCATAAGAAGCTGCAATACTTCTTATTATTACTAAATACATCAAAAGATCGACTACCTGGCATTAAACTCACCAGAATACTTTAGAATTTCAGAAACATTCCCCTCCCCCCCAAAAAAATTAATAAATGAGGAATTTCTAATGGAATTACACAGCTCATAATAACTATTAACACATATATACTGTTGCCAAACAATGTGATTTAGAGCCAGTAACGAATAAGCATGACATCGAAACACAATCATAAGTTCATTTTGCTTTCATGTAAACTGGATTAATTCTCAGTAAGCACATAATTTACTTACAGAGAATTAATTTTTTTGTAAAAAAAGATATAAGTTCTAACTTTTTCCTTGCACTTGGGAAACATTAATACAAAGTCAAGTTCCTGCACCGCACCCATGTGCACTCACTGTAGTTGCGAATATAAAAACTGAACTTTTCGCCCAGTCTCACTTGCTTTTGCACCTGTTCTTGTTTGTCTGTGGTCGGCATTTGGTACAAACTTTCACCATGTGTTTATTTTCATAGTTTACCTTTGTTTTTTATTTAAAATACTTGTTCTCAAGCTTCCTTTAAATGGCCCTTCTGACAGGTGTTGAGTCATGCGGCAATACCACATTTAGTGACCCGAGAAGAACGCTGCAATTATGCACCACACTTGGTGACTTAGGAATTGCTGTAGTTATGTGTGGCCAGAGTGAGGTGCTCAAGACAGCTGAGTATTGAGATTCCATGGCAGCACTACCTGTACAAATGATTCTATTGTGGAGCAGTAAATCAGGAATATTCTAGTGAAACAAAATGTGTCAGTGCTGATATTGGATCTCCCCAACTTGTGTGTTTCAGAGTGTAGG
>KK120043.1:368137-379762 GCA_000611955.2 Stegodyphus mimosarum | reverse complement strand
TCTGTTCCTTCAATGTGTTGCTCTTTCTGTTCCTTTTCTTTGCTTCTTTGCACCATAGCTCTCAACTACGGCATTTGCGACCCTGCATTTCTATATGATTCCGAGTCGTCCCTGTACCCCCTACATAACCTGCGAGTTATTCACCCTGTATATATGTATATATATAAAGGGTGCATCAAACTAGAGGAATAAGCTTCTAGGATGGGTAGTGTATACCAAAATGACTAAAAATTCAATAGCGATGGAAGCCGGAAACGCAATGGAGATATTAGGGTCTGTCGCCGGAAAACTGTCTTCAGCCTTCCGCAGAGGTATTAGGATGAAAAACATGAATACATCATGAGGACAAATTGATATTGAAAGACCATAAGTTTAAAATAAGTATATCTTTGTAGCCACGTAGATACTTCATTTCAAAACGTCCGAAATTCCATGCCTTACGCAACGTTACGAAATGTCGGGAGCCTTCATCATCAGGAAAGTTAGGTCTTCTTTTTAAGATTATTAAATGCCTGTTTGGATTCCCACATTTTTCCCGTTCTGCCTTTGATCAGCTGAAGGATAAACAAGAATGCAGGAATGGCAAGCCATTAATGGGTGGAAAACTCTTTATTTAGCGGTAATTTACCATAAATGTACACTTTCAAAGCAAGTTCTTATGCAGTAGCATAAGAACTTGCTCCGAATATCACACCCTATGTCGTCAGGATAACATTGTTATGTGTTTCTGAGTCGTGTTGGTGTAACCTATTCTCCTAGAAGTCTGTTCCTCTAGTTTTGAATCACCTTGTATATAAAACACATATACGTCTTTGTGACATTTTTGCAACTTTATCGTTACAGAAAATCAAATAATAAAAAGCTAAGTTCTAAATTGAGAAATGTAACTTACATCCACGTAATCAATTTTCGCTCCGTACATCACGTGGTTGCGACCCAGTTCTTTAAGCAGTTGCTCAGATTTAGTAGGTTCATCCAAACGAGCCACAACCTTCTGCACAAAACCCATGACCCTCAGTCCATGTGCCCGTAGTTCTTTGCTGTGTCTCAATTCCTCTTTTGACAAACCTTTGAACGGCATGAAAACATCTTGGACATCAGGATGAGTCTCAAACAAGCTGAAAAAAATACCCATAATCTATCAATTAATGCTGCTTGAAGCGGTAAACGATTATATTATCTATTAACACATAAAACATAAAAATGATTACATATAACTATTAAAAGATTGTTCTTAAACACCTGTTCTCATAAAATTTCTCTTTTTTATATTTATGTTAATGATGGTAGTATTAAGTGGGGTCTGCCGAAAACATCGCAACGAAGACTTCATGGACGAAAACGTGGCGGAGAAAACAACACAAGACGAAAACGTCTTCGTACAAAACATCGTGGGGGGAAACAAAGCAAGAAGAAAACATCGCATTTGTAAAATGTCATGGTACAAAACAGCGCCATCGAAAATAAAACGGTTCACAAACTTCGAAATTTAAAAATATCGTCGTCGAAAATATCGTGGTAAAAATTAAATCTTTGAAATTCAAACCCTTCGCTAACTTGTATCCTTAAAATACCGAAACGCCCGAAATGCTTTTCCATTTTCACAGTAATTTCCTCCTCTCCCCGTCCATTAACGCATAAATAGGTGTGAAAATTCCTTTTTTCCTTCCGTTTCGGGCGGTTGTGGTCGTTTGAATGAAAGACTGTCTCAGGCGTTTTGATCTTCAAATGATTTAACCCAAAATTTTGACGGGAGAAGCTGCTATTACTAATTAATGGCAGTTTACTGTAAATGATTATATGCAAAAAATGAGCATTGAACGTTTAAGATTGTGGTCTGCACATTATCACAGACGAATTATCGTAAAGATGAAACATTTTTAGCATAATGCCCATTTCATTTTAAATTTTCACAGATACATGGTATTCAACCTTTAATATTCCGTAGTGTAGCAACATACCATATGCTGATTTAAATCTTTTAAATAAAGATATGCAGCTGAGAGCTAATGATAGGCTACTAGACAAACAAAAGTATTGCAATATGGTCGACAATGCAAAAGAATAAACCGCTGCATAATTGTATGATACTGAACTTAATTTTTTGAGAAGAATCAGATTCCATGTTTAATTTCCGGTTCAAAAGGGATTTTAGTCCCGAATGGGATACTAGTCATTTTCTTTGAACCATTATGAATTGCGTAACCGCGTTTCAAATTGCTACCACCAAATATCACCAACATTGTACTGGATTTAGAAAAACTAAATAGTGAAGTATTTGAACGAATGTATGCATATTTCTCTCATTGCGAAAAAGGAACGATACCTACAACCATCATTTTGAATAACCTAATCCTGCAACCCAACATGGTCAGTTGGAAGTTTGAATTTTGAATTTGTTTTATTATTTATTTCATATTTTTTTTAACTTCAAGGAATTTTCGATTAAGAAACTCAACGATTTCAAAGCGGACAGTCTCAACACACTGTACGGAATAAATGTTTTTTAACTCGAGCGTGCGAGACTATCGGAAATTCTGAAGATATGCTGTTTTTAAATATTTCGTAATTTTGCAGCTGAATCGAATTTTATGTGGAGAAAGCATTAAGAAAGTGATATTTAATTAATAAAGTAAACACACAAAAAGTTAATAATGAAACGACAAAAATTGTGAAGCTATGTTAGTAAGACAAGTGAACATTGAATATTAAACTGAGAAAAGACTGTAAAAACAGAAACATGTATGATAATACGTACTTAACCCTCCATCGGCCATTCTAAACGTTAAAATTTTGCAATTTTGCTGTTAAAATGTATATGATGCAAGCGCGAAGAAAACGATCCTTAATTATAAAGCTTATAAGGTATTTTTCCCACCTTCTTTGTATGCCTTAGCGGTGTAGTGGTTGTGGATGATGATTCTTCACCATTAGGATTTGGCGATTGGGTCCCCTAATCATAAGTCGCTCTTTAGAAGCGGGAGTATATAAGGTATTTCTCCCATCTTCTTTGCATGCCTTCGTGGTGCAGTGGTCAGCACGCTCTGCGCCTATTCGAGAGATCTGTGGTTCGAATTCCGGCGAGGGCAGTGCTCATTTTTCATCTCTCCTGCCTCTAAATACCTTGATGGCTCTGCAAGCGAAAAAGGCAAAAAAAAAGGCGGTTAGTAGGTGTGAATGTAAAGGCAGACTGGTAGAGTGCCAGCTCAGTAACGAACCCGTTTGGTTGGTTGTTAAAATCTGAAAAACTTTCAGACTTTTTTAATTTTGTTAAACTTTTGCGTGTGTAAAATATGTTATTTGGTTGTTTTTAAAGCGTTCATAGTAATGCATAGTTCATTTCTCCAGATTTTCCACCTCCAGAATTCATGCTTTATAAACTTAATGTATTGGTTTCTAATTTCTTCATTTTCGTTTCCATTTTGTTTTCCCTCTCTGTGTTATTGAATGAAATCATTATCGATAATCTTATGGACGAATGGACTGATGTCACTGAAAGTATATGAAACATTATATTCAATATGATAATTACAAACTGTGTTTTCAAAATCTTGCTCGTCGTAAGAAGATACGTAATCCATCTTTGCTCTGCTTTATCTTTGCAATTAAGATGTTAATGGAACCATTACGCTTAATTAGTCCCAACAGGCATAGTTTAGGTCCGTGATCTTCAGTTCTGCGATGTGTTTGCCATAATTTCCTGCGCATTAGCTTGTGCCAAGGCCACAGGTAAACTTCCTGACTGGCGGAAGAGGATTTCAAAATCCTTTGGCATTTATAAGCTGGTTTTAATGAGCAAGACGATGATATGGTAAGTGAGCTCCCCTAAGTAATAAAGCGGCTTATTCTATAAGGAAAGACCAAATTTACAAATTCTGCTTAGGTTTTATTTCTCTAATCTAGCGATTTCCTGATAAGAGTTTTAACGGGTATTTGATGGGCTTATATGTTGACTAATTAACACATTTAATATAATTGTGTTGAAAAAAAATTGTCGTACTTTTTAAGTTGTAAGCTGAAGTTCAGAAAATTAATGAAATATTTCATTCCGGTTGTAATAGCGTTGTTAAATAAATAAATAAAATTGACTAATTTTATTTCACATGTAAATAAGTGAGTTCTAATAGGGTTTGCTTTGATTATTAACGCTGAATGTATCTCCAGCATGTGAGTTGTTTTTTTGCATCGTATTTCGTGATATCACCGAAGCGTTTTGCTAAATTTCCAATTCAAATTCCTTTGATATTTTAAGCTTCGTAAAATATTCATTTACGAAGAGCTTGTTGCTAGCAACTGTGCGATTTTTAACGTTTATACCAAAGATAACGGTTAATAAAAGAAATTTCTAGTATAATTGGTTATGCATTCTTGCTAGAGTATGTTTTCTCTATGATACCTTACTTTGATTAACATTTTTAATTTTTATAGGCTATATTTATTTTGCGCACAAAATACTTTTAAGCCTTAGTTCTATTGTTTTATAAAATATTATGAACAACAAATTTTAAACATATATACATAGACAGCAATTTGCATGCATCGCATATTATTACCCAAATAGTTTTCGGCGGAAGAGCATTTCAGAAAATATATCAGATGTCCTAAAATATTTTCTGAAATATAGTAGAGCTATATGTTGTACAAATTCTTGGTGACGTTAAAAGAATATTACGAAGGAGAAAAAAATGTTGAAGGAGAATTATAATATTTATCTGATTACATTCAGAAATGGTTTACGCAAAGGTGTGGACCTTTATGTATGACTTAACAAAAGAATGCTAAAGACACAAGAAAAATACATGATGTGGACTCAACATGACTTCCTTGTACGGCTTATTAAATTATACACATTTTTACTGCACTTCACGTAAACATATTTCCCTGAATTTCGTTACAGATATATTTCCTGTTCAAGCAATTCATTTCGCAGTTGGCGGTAAGGCAAAAAAACACATAAGACCTCAAAACATTTTCATTGAAAATTGTAAACATATTTCCTTGAATTTCATTACAGATATATTTCCTGTTCAAGCAATTTATTTCGCAGTTCGCGGTAAGGCAAAAAAACACATAAGACCTCGAAACATTTTCATTGAAAATTGTAAAGTACAAAAAAATAAAATGCTGAATACAGACATAAACAGTTAAAATATCAATTTCTTTTTAAAAGTGGAGTTTCAACGCCAAAACATCTGCAAACGGACAGAAAGGTAAATTTTTCAGTGCGCAAAAACTTAGTTAACTTTTAATCCCCTTGAGCTGATATTGAATTTTGTGCATTAATTGAATTTAATTGACTATACAGTTAAGAGTTTCTTATATACGCAAATTTCGTCTCCTGAGGCTTAGCTTAACTTGCACTTTTAAACTGTTGATAATTCTGCAATTATTGCATGCCGATTAACTAAAGGCAGAAAATCCTTAACCGAAATATAACAACAACATAATTCAATCACTTTTGAAACAAGTAATGCGGAATTTATCATCATGTAAGAATAAGAAAACAGTACTCACCGAGCCTCGTAAGGGGCTGGTTATACATATATCAACTTGTAAGAATAAGAAAACAGTGCGATAGATTTAGTCTGGTACTGCCAATTACAAGGGTAGTTTCGTATTTAGGTGTTATAGCAGCATCATATACAAAATTCTAACATTCTACGGCTAATCGGTTTTGAGTTATGCGAGGTAAATACATACATATGTACGTGAATACGCCTGTACGTACGTACGTCTCGTCACGAGAAAATGCCTTCTGAATCCATTTTACAATCCGTTTAGAAACTGCTCTCATATGTACAGACGTCGTGGAAACAAATCGTCCGATCAAATTGAATATTTCCATTCCAATATAAGACCCGAAATTTTTCTAGATTACAATACTTCCTTCATTTTGTACAAAGAAGTGAAACAAAAAAATTCCAAACAGCACCACAATTGTTATTACTCTGAAATATTATTACTCTGACGTATTGTTCTGAAATACTAGTAGACAAGCAGATTTTTGATAGCCTCGCAACAGCTGCTTTATAACCTGAAAACATTACAGAACTTGTTTCCAGTGATGTAGCCACTCATACTAAGTTTGCAAGATCGCTTTTTGTTAGTTAAGCCTATTCACCACCTTCTCTTTTAAAAAATAAAAATTTTAATGAGTAATATAATAAAGTATATCCAGAAAAATTGCATGACCTTTTTTCACAACTGGCATTTAGGACTTCGAAAGAGCTTCAGAAAGGTTTAATAATTGCTAAAGAACTCTAAAAGCTAATAAAATATGAAACAACAAGATCACTGCCTTTTTATCTTACAAGAAGATTAAAACGTTAAAACTGTCAACTGTCATGTAGCACAGGCAATGGATGAACCATAAAATTGTACATAAAATTGTACATAAAATCTTGAGGATATCCTCATATTGCAAGTGCTTCCATATGAAACTGACGCAAAACACCGGTTTTCGCTACTACACTGGTTACCATCAATTAAAAAAAATCACAAAAGTGACGATCATTCAAAACGTGACATGTAGAATTTAACGAAATTACTGATCCACAGTATACAACGCATAATATGGTATAAAATAACATGAAAAGAAATTACAGACAGCTGTAATGTTGATTTTCCCTAGAAGTGATACAATCCATACAGTGATGTACGATGCTGTTTTTTATATAGCCATAATTGTTCTTGCAAAGCAGTTGCAAGCTTGGCAGGATTCTGCAAAGGATGACTAAGAGCAGCTATACGTCTTCCTAAAGCAGCCCATAGATGTCTGATAGGATTCAGGTCCAGTGATCGAGCTAGCTACTCCATGCGAATTGTTTGCTGCATAAGTTAATCATCAGCGATGCGAACCCTGTATTCTATAGCTCTCGTCCTGTAGGAAGAAACTGCCACCTATCGCCCCGGAACAAAGACGCACATAAAATCAAGAATGTCATTTCTGTAGGCGTGAACATTCACGGTTCTTCGTCGAAAGATATGGAAGTCTGTGCGACTTGAGTTGGAGTTGAAGTTCTGTTCATTCGAGCGCATAAGCGGTCATCAGCGTTCGTCTCAGAGGTCGATTGTCCTTGGTTGAACCTTCTGGATGACGAATATGCGGTTAGACATTATTGCCAAAGTCTATGAACAGCAGTACTCATTTAACCATCTGGTTATATACTCATTTAACACTGACCTTTGTCCTGCCTCTAGCCTCCCATTTGCTCTCCGTTGCAATTCTTTGGGCAGATAATGCCTGGAAGTCGTTGTTATGAATTGACTATCCCAGATTTATTATCTCAGTATCACAGCAAAATTTGCAGGGTTGGTCTAAAACAAGCAATTTTATACTCCCCGCCTATAACGTTTTTCGATTGTAGCTCCATAGTTTGCATACTTATACTAAACAACTGGCATAGTTATACTCAACAATTCGTCTTTGACAACGTATTCAAATTTTATACGGATTGGCTTAGTTTTGAAGGCGTTATTGATATTTTTGAATTTTTCCTTAATTTTTGGAAACCAGTGTATTTTCAGATCGTCAATAGTTTGCATGAACAATCTGTCAAGGTGCGGCTTGCTTGGTGTTACAAAGTTTTCAAAAGACATTTTACAGAAGAACGAAGTATCAGCTTTTGTAATGTGTTGCGTTCTCTAACACCAGACCTGAATCTATAAGAATTTTGCTTTGAGGTAATTTGAAATATCTGATCAACCATTAATCAAGCACATTATCTCATGTTAAAGAGAATATTTTGCGACATGGTAATATCATTTGCAGGCTCACATTTCGTTCGATAGTTGAACATGCATCTTAAGACTTCAGATGATAGCTAACGATCATTTCTAAATTCGGAGCATGATTTGCTGTTACCAAATTTCTATAAATTAAATACGCAAATAAATGGTAGTTTATAAGTAAAATGTCCTCTAACGGCAATATTTGGAAGTCTTTTGTTATTTTACTACACTTCTTTTCTATCTCTATTATGTCACGCATAGAATTTTAAAATTTTCTAATACACATTTACGGCTTTAGGCAACTGTGAAAGGGAACTTATGGACAACATGTGTTTAAGAACGTAGGATTAAGTAATATCGTGAAACCAAGTTCAAACTAAGAACAATAGAGAAATATGTAAATAAAGTATCTTCGATGACAATCATAAATATTTTACATGCTTCCATATAAATTACTAATTAGTAAAAATTGCACACTTCGAAAATATAGTTAAGTGTTAGTAGGCATATTATAGAGACTGCATGCGCTTTATCTAATTGAGGACATAGTGAAAAGTGGTAATTTGAGAGGAGTTATTAAAAATTGGAATGCGAGTGATGTCATGGAAACTGGTCGTTTGAGCAATGCTGTAATATCCTTGTTTACTTCGCTACCCATCAAAACTGTGAGTTAATTATGGTGGCAACAGGAAGCGAAGCTGTCGATAACACTCGCTACATGCCACTACGAATCTTAATTCATTACAAATTCAAAGCCTCCGCCTGGTAACGGATGTTAATTTCTAATTTGTTATAACTTGTGTTGGCTTCTTAAATATTTTCTCCTTATTTTTGATTCCAATACTTATATTTAATTTGATTACTAACACGTGTGGAGAGTTATGATGAATGTACAAGGGCTCTTTTCGATTGAATCTCTTGATTTATTTTTTAAGGAACTTATAAACTGAAAAAGATTAAGCAGTGTTGTTGCTAGTGGTGTTAGGGAAATCGGGGTATACTCTTCATGTTAATTAATAATCAGTATCTGTGGTTAAAACAAAAAAAGAAGAAAGAAGAGGCAAAATTATCCACTATTTATATCGATATATTATATTTATCCACTATTATATTAAATATAATTAATTTATAGAAATTTAATTTATATCGTTCTCTCTCTTAACTTTTATATTACACTTTTTAGGATTTTCGGGTAATGAATGCATTGCTATCTTTTAATTATTATTATTATTATTATGATACTTAATTTTACTTTCAAATTGCTTTTTGATGGCCTAACTGATTTTCTCGATTTATTTATTTACATTTTGTTTTAAATAAATTCCTAATTAATCAGGGAACTTTATAGTTCTCGATTTTATTGCATTGTTTATAATATATTCGACCGTGGTTTCTTTAGAGCTGAAGAAATGTTCTTGATGTTACTAGAGAGTAACTGTAAAGCTGCACAAGCAAAAACATCACAAACACGTTGTAAAGCAATATTTTACACAAAACTTTATATCATCACGTGATAATATCCCGCATTTATCATACGCACGATCTCAACCAGTGGTATACATGGAAGCAAAATTTTGAACAATAAGATGTGAAAGTTGAATTCTTTAGTCATAAAAGCTGACGATTGATAAATCCATGGAATGCAGTCCAAGACGAAGTTGCAGCAATAGTTTAGAGAAAGGTAATAAGCGCTGTATACACCATTGAAAAAGCATCTAAACTATGTTTATTAAACATAATAAAGTTCGATCAGAGTGGGAATACGGTTATCATTTACTGCTGAGTGATTTTTCAAGCGCAGTAGAAAAGAAAATTCTGTGTTCATGGCAACAAATAGCTGTGTTTTGTTTTCCGTTTCTACAACAATTGTGCACAATTTTATGTATGTTACGCATTTCGCATTGAGGAGGATTTTCCGTTGTGTCAGGCAGAATATACTTTAAAATATACTTCAATCAATAGCTTTAATTTCGGTCTTGTTAGGTACAATTGACCAGCTTCTAAATTCATTCTGCATTTTTTCTTCCTTGCGTACAATAAATGAATAACTGTAATTTCGAAAAATTTCGGGTATCATATTTCAACGAAAATACACATTTTAACCGCTTTCGAATCCATTTGAACGATACTTTAACGTGGCATCTGTACGCACTTACCGAATAAATGAATCCTTTTTCCCAAACTATTGTAAAATGCACCAAACATGTATTAATAGATATATATTCATAACCACTCTGCTACCCGGTTCATTTCGCTCAGTTTTTGTATTTTTATATATCGTTAAATTTTGCATTTTTTGCTTTAAAAGTGATTGAATTATTTTATTCCGATTAAGCTTTTTATGCCTTTAGTTAATTTGTATGTAATACTTGTAGAATTATCAATAGTTTAAAAGTTAAACTGGCGCTATTAAGCCTAATAAAGTCACTGTTTGTTTACATTTGAAATTCTTAGTGTAATAGTGAATTAAGTCAGTTGGTGCACCAACGTCAGTGTTTTTTTGCTCAGTGTGGCCAAAAATTAACTATCAGTTTTGAGCACTGAAAAATTTGTCTTCCTGCCCGCTGGCCAAATTGCTTGATTTTGCGTTTAAATTCTAATTTTAATTTCAAAAATTGGTTTTTAAATCATTTTAACTCTGTTTTGTGTTTTATGTTTTTTCTGCATTTTAAAATTTTTTAATGATGTCCACATCGGATATTTTTTTATTGTTTACCGACTTTCCTTGTGCCTACTTAATTCTGTCAAAATTATTCGCAATTCTGTCAAAATGGTTCAGAATCTTGCTGCATGAAGAATAGAACCAATAATTTAGATTTTCTCAAAATGCACAGATGCTTTCTCTAAAATAGGAGACCGTGAATTTTGCTTAGTTTTAATGGAAATTAAAGAGAATCTTAGCTGTTCATTGCATACCAAATGGAAAAAGTGGAATTATCTTTCTTCTAAGATTACACTTAGCAATAGTTGAAAGCTAATTAAAAGTAATTAAAAAGCTAATCTTATCTGAAGAAGAAAAAAGTCTTTATTTTAGTAACAGAAAATATTCAATTCAAAAACGTAATTGTCAGTTTTATATTCTCTGTATTTGTTAATAACATTTTATGACATTAATTAAGTATCATAAACATCATAAAAAACAATAGCTCCTAAACCAATTCTAATTACTAAATTAAATGTTAATCTATATTAATAATGCCTTTGCGATTCGAGAAGGATTTCATAAAAAATTAGCTTAACCAATAATTATTCTTCGTACTAATGAATAAATAAATTACAACCGTTTCTTTCAATACATGAGAAATAATTCAGTTTCCATTTTAAGTTATTTTTAATTTGTTATTTTTTGGTTCATGTGTGTATGTAAATGGCTGTGTATATGAGTAAAATTTCGAAACCAGATCGCCAAATGCTTCCAAAAAATAAAAAAAACCAAAACATGAAGAAAATATTATCTGTATGGTTAAGAACGTTTATAAAATTCTTAATTTAGAGAACTGTGTAAAATAAAATAAAGTGTTTTGCCCTATTTTGCTTAGTTAATTAACATCTGCAAAAGATGAAAAAAAAAAACATTTTTTTTCCAAGTTTCTTCCGAATGACTAAAATGATAGTCAAAGTTTGGTCCAATAAAATACCCATGATAATAAGGGTTAGTATTTAATCGCAGTGGTTGTTAGCGGATTCTTTACAACAGTAATTTAGATTTCTCTGTTTTAATCTCATGTGTTATGAATAATTTTCGAAAGCATAAAAAGTCGTCACATTGCATGCAAATGTTAAATCGAGAAATACGCGGCACCATTGTTAAATAGAGAGAAATAATCCTTTTAAACCTTAGGGGTTTTTACTACTTTTAACTCTTTAAAATTTTAACTCATACTCTCCCTCTAG
>KK120043.1:344107-366031 GCA_000611955.2 Stegodyphus mimosarum | reverse complement strand
AAAAGGCATTTCCCACAGATGTTACTTCCGTTAGAAGACGCTCCCCTCTCTGCGTTAAAATTGACCGTTGAAGGAAAAAATAATTGCTTAATGATTTTAAGTACACACTTTCCAAATATATATATTCATACGCTCTTCACAATTTCGAACTTAAAAAAAACCAAATACAAATACAAATAAAATACTTAAATAATTGATTACTTAAATCATTAAAAACACTTAAATTAAAAGCACAGAATTCGCGACACAACACAAATGTGTTGAATATTCACTTCCACTGCTAAAATTCTCAAAGATTTTGGTTAATCATGTACTGATAGTAATGAAATAGCAAACGCTTTTTTAACCTAATGAAAAATATTGAGAAATTTAAAAAAAGTTTTTGGAGATTAACTTACTGAGTATATTTTTGCCGATAGAATGGTCTACCTGACTTTCCAAACGCTTCTTGGAAATGTGATGTCACATGCGTTAAACTTGAAGTGATTTTACTGCGTTAACATACTTTATATAGAATAAATGTGTGAAGTGATATTATCCAGCATGCAGCAAAATTTTGTTGCAGTGCAAAAGGAATTAAAGCATCTTTCGGCCATTCAACTGCATGTTCAAACGGCGTTTATGCAAAGGCGTTTGAAGTTTTTTCACCGGAAATATGCCTCTACAATGCTACAATCATTTTATCTGCCAAATGGCTCAACCTTGCTCTCGTTAATTAAGGTAAAATAACACGCCGAATAAATACTAATTTAGAAGTCAAACAACAAAAATCAGCTTTATATTTGCAAATTTTTACCGGTCTAGTTTCGATGGTTTTACCGAACCGTCAACCTCAGCTGTCAAAATGCAAACGAGCGAGATAAGATAAGATAAGAATGGCTGGACAGGAGTTAAGCTGCTGGCGCCATCTATTGATGAAACAAGAAAGCTCAAAGATCATTTCCTTAAAGACTGAACGCAAAAATGGGTTGGAATTAGATTTGTTAACTAGAACAGAAAGATGTTTTTGAATGTGAAACGCTTCTAGGAAATCTAATTCAGCAATTTATGATGTTTCTTCAATAATTTTGGCTTGATATCGTTGTTTTATTTTATTAAAATGGTTCAACAGAGCAAGCATTTTCAGTAAATTTATGCTATCTAAAAAGCCACGATGCCCTGTTTATGATATATGCCAAGCAACGCAATCTGTCAATACTCACAGGCATGTTGTTTACGCCAAGAACCGAAGGAAATCGACTAGGATGAAGGGCAGAACTGAAACTTGGAGGATCCAAGGCGATGCCAAGGATGACTACTAGCCTTGTAGACAAATTAGAGTCAACAGAGCCGGTACCTACTCAACTTTTGATGAATTGGTGGAAATAAGGATGATGACTTCTACAAAAGCAAAAGGTAAGTAACAATTTTCATCGTTTTTTCAAGAGGAAGTTTATTTTTTGTATTTTCAAGGTATGTGTATGAAGTTGCTAGTATATCTTTGTTTTATCTCAAGCAGATATATCTTAGAATAGCGTTTTTTACATATTTATCTGCTTTTAAGAATTTTTTATTTCGTGTTAAATTTAAACATGCTTATTTTAGTTAAGCTGAGAAAACTGTGAATAGTAGTAGAACACTTTTGGAGCGATTTTTAAGTCAAAATAATAGCAGTTATTACACATGATTTTGAATTATCATTGTCGAAGTTAAAGTAAGTAGCTGTAATCTTTGAAGGCTAGTACTTTATTACATGAATAATATGTGTTACGAGTGAATGCATTATAAAAGCAAAATGTGTTATTGATAATGTGCATTGAAAATAAAAATAAAAGGTAGCATATTGTTTTCTATCGGCAAAAATGTAAAGGTAGCATATTGTCCATTGTTTTCAGTTATTTGAAAGTTAGACTCTTGAATCAACACTTTTAAAGTTAAGAGAAATTTAAATATGGAACACTAGATATAGGTTTTGAAATAGTCTTATGTATCTAATATTCTAAGAAATTCGATTAGCAGGTAGAATTTATTGAAATATTTCAGTTTTGCACACGCTCTTTTATTTAACACAAAACTGGAAAACGCGATAAAAAGAGGTTAAGAGAAAACGCGAATTCCGCAATGTTATTCTTGCTCGTCTCTTAATTCTGTTTCTTAAGTATCCTCTGCTAGACCGTTTTCCCTTCCAGGAATCTGGAAGGAACAGCGAGAAAATATTATTGTGATAAAAGTATTCTCCAAAGGTATCAAATGTAAATTTAAATGTAATCAAAAATATAAATTTAGGCGTAAGAATTAATATTAACGTAAATGAGATTTATTATTTAGCTTAAGGTTCTAGATTTTAGAATTTAAAAAATCGCATCCAAGTAATCCATTTTCGATTTTACCTAGGCTCTCGACTAGTTTAAATTCTGATACAGTTTTCTTCCCAACGGTATAATGGTTAGGGGAGATAACCTGGATACCAAAGGGCCCGGGTTCGAATCCCGGAAAAGGCATGGCTGTAACTGTTCGTCCCTTCATAGGAAGCAAAGTTGGCGCACCTATTAGGTGCCTCCATAATAAAGTGATCACCGCTTCTGGCCTTAGTAGAGACCGAGCCGAATTCGGCTGAGAGCCACCCAGTTTTGGTGAATGTAAATTATGGTAATACCAAAATCATTTTAGGATATTCCTTTTGAATTACCAGTAAAGTTATTTTGAGGTATAATTGTAATTCTTAATTCTTTGCCATAGGTTAAATCCCTGCTTGACATAGAGTAATGATTTTAAGCTCTATTTTGTGAATAAATATATAGCATATGTTCAGTAATAATAACTAAATATCAAAAGTTAAATACACAGCAATACCCAGAATAAATTTCATTGCAAAAGTCGTATTTGGGTTTTTACTTTAGCTTAAATAAGAATTCTTTTAAATTGGCTTAGTGTTTTCAAAGCTGAATTTAGCAAAAGAATTTGGTTTTGGATAGCTGAATACTTACGTCTATCGTTACAAACTTACTGGCTAGGATTTCTCAGAGAATATCAGAAACATTGTTTGTTCCGTTCTAAGTGAAAGCGACATTCACAAACAGATATTTAACGCACTGAGCTACTAAAGCCGCTGTACCATGTGGATCATTATCAGGACC
Organism: Stegodyphus mimosarum; assembly: GCA_000611955.2. Lineage (NCBI taxonomy): Eukaryota > Metazoa > Arthropoda > Arachnida > Araneae > Eresidae > Stegodyphus > Stegodyphus mimosarum. The sequence continues at coordinate 362,915 of KK120043.1, read as the reverse complement.
TACTCTGTTTCAGCATTTAATGAACATCGTACCACAATCGCCTACCATTAGTGTTGAACCTTTCGTTGATGACATTGCGATTCCATCCCAACACGACTACCCAAATCCAGTTAGATCAGCATTAGAGTAAGAGCCGTGTCAGTTTGAAGGAGACCTGGAAAGACCTGTACGAAAAGCACTAATATACATGGAAATCTGATGTTCTACTGCTCAATAAATACCACATTTCCTATTATCTAAACTTTCAATATAAATATATCTTGGGTAAAGCACTGCCATAAGCCTATTACTGCATCTGTTATTATTTCATTTTACGTAGTAGGCTCAGATTTTCTTCCTCTCATATGTTCACACTATAAATTTTGAGAGCTATTCTTACACTTCATATCTAACCATACAGCATAGAGTATTTATTAACACTCTGTATGGGATATACACATGTATATATTTATTTATAAATTCAGAAGATATATTAGTACATATTTCACATATTTCACAAGTACTCTCACAAATTTGGTATGTAAAATTCGAATAAAGAAAGAGAATTCCGCTGCTGTGCAGCTTTAAATCATTTATTAATTAAGTTAACGGCTCAATTAATTCCTTTTTTGTATTCTTCAAAAGTATAATTTAAGAATTATTCTTCATGCTCTTATTGTTATTAATTTTAGTACTGGTACTGAGCGAGGAAGAATTTCTGATGTATGATATGCATTAAATTTTAAAATATTTTAATTTATAACATTTTTACATATAATCGATTTTGATGTTTTATGCAATGGTTTTTGGAAATTAGAAATCTTTTCCTTACTTTCTTTCTAGTACTATTTCTTTTCTTTCTATTTAGAACTTAAATAAGTTACTTAAAATGATACATTTGCCATAAGGAATGAAAATCTAAATTGCACATTTTATAAAAATGCAATAAATTTTATACAACACATTATGCGTCGTTAATATATATCATGTTTAAAGTACGTATAAAGATGATAACACAGAACCAAACACACTAGATGATATTCTGCTGTAAGGAAAAAAGTTCCCAAAAACTTCGACACAATTTAATTTAACTCTTATCAAAAAAATGACTAGCTATTAGTAGTATGTATATGAATATTATGACATATATTTTATAATGTACAGGATTTTTTAAGCCGGCGATTAACTACTGAAAACCTCCTAAGAGCCAGGAAAAAAGATGATAGTTTTCTATAAGGCATCAGCCATTTCATATGGATCTATGCAACGGCATTTCTGATGCAGTCTTTTTAGAGACATATCTACATTTAGACAAAATGCTGCATAATTTGAATAATAACTTCTAAGTATAATATACTTATTCTTGAGCAGCTCTTCTTACACTGCTAAAGTTTTTCTTGAATCTAAACAGAATTATACAGTTTTTATCTTCTTAGTTCTGCAGTTTTTTAGTTCAGAAAACTTAAAGTACTTGGCACTCCATCTTACTTAACACTTACACTCATGTCCATAAATTAAGGATAATTCAGAATCACAAGGAAATCAGACTTTCGCCTGTAGAATTATCGCGCACATCTTCATGAATAATATACAAATTACAGGAAGCCATCAGATAATGCCGGTAGTACGTCTCAATGTAAGAGAATTGTAAGGTCCTTGTAGGTCATTGTAAGGAATTGTAGCAACGAAGTAAAATTGTTGACGAGTGTTCTGTAAGCCACTCAGTGTCAGATCCGAATGGTTATGACACAAAGACACATGTGGATGATCTTTTACGTGGTCAAAATATCCAACACCTTGAATGAGGGAGTGCTTAGATGGAAGTATCCGAGAAATTAGCAATATCTCAAAGTGTCATCTCATGAATAATATGCAAATTACAAGAAGCCATCAGATAACGCCTATAGTACGTCACAGTGAAATAGAAGTGTATGTAAGGAATGTTAACAACGAAGTAAAATCGTTGACGAGTGTTCTGTAAGCCGCTCAGAGTTACAGCTGAATGGTTATGACACAGAGGACGCATGTGGATGATTTTTTAAGTGGTCGAAATATCATATACCTGGAATGTGGGCGTACTCAGATTGAAGTATCCGAGGAATTAGGAATAGACCAAAGTGTCATCTCTAGGCTTTGTGAATGATTCCAAAATGATGCAAATGTCAGTAGACGTCACAGTACAGTTCGTCCCCGAGTTACAAACCCAAATGACGATTGGTATTTGGCAGTAACTGCCAAAAGAAGCAGACGGAACAAAGCATCAGACCTGTCTCCTCAGCTGTCTTCAGCTACGAGTATGACAGTTTCAAAGCAAACCGTGTACAGACGTTTCGGACAGATTGGTCTACATGCTTTATCCTCAAAATCTTTTCTTTGACTTTAGCGAATAGCGAATTAAAGTCACGGCCATAAATTAAGAAGATGTATTCTGCTCACAGCAACTCACTTTCGCCAGCGGTTAGCGTGGAGTAGAGAATATAAAATGTGGACATTGTCGCAGTGGGCTTGTGTGATGTTTCCCAACGAGTCCAGGTTAAGCTTGCAGTCTGATTCACGTCAGACTTTCATATGGAGAAATGCAGGCACCCGCTACCACTAAGACAAGATCACTGAAAGACACCGTTACGGTGATGCAGGATTGCTCGTTTGGGTTGAAATTATACTGGGCTCTACAACAGATCTGCATGATCAGATCGGAACCATGATAGGTCAAAGTTATCGGCACATAATTCTGGAATAACATGTACGTCTGTTTAGGGGTGCCATGGGTGCAGAATTTGAGTTTATGGATGACAACACCCGTCCTCACCATGAAAACATTGTAAAGAAATGCCTTCAATCTCAGGCTGTCCCTCGTATGAAATGGCTACCATTCTCACCTGATTTGAATCCGAAAGAGCATGTGTGGGACATGCTTGGCCGAAGACTTTCAGCACGTCAAGCACCTCCTATATGTGTACCGGAACTTCGGAGAGCATTGCTCTCTAAGTGGAATAATCTTCCCCAACATTAGATCGATAACTTGATACTCAGCCTGCCTAGGCGTTGTACGGACCTTTATTTCATCGTCTGGTAGACACATAATGTATTAACCATCATACCAAACACATAATGTTAAGTTTTTGTAAGGGAGATATTTTTTGTAATTATTCACGGGAGCAAAAATCGTAGTTTTTATGAACGATATTATACATATCCCAACTTTTCTGTTCCTTATCATTTGTTTAATGAATGGACTTGATGAATAAGTCACTTTTGTTTTGCTTCTGAACCTTTACTTGCCTTAGCTCATTAATTTATGGATATGAGTGTAATTGCATTAATTCAACTTTTTTGAAAGATAAGTAAATTTTCACTTATATATTCTCAGCATTCTAGTGCTTTTAAATGGATTGGTACATTTATAAGATATTTAATACTCAGATATCATTGTATAATTGAGAACTGCATACATCCCGTTCTACATAGTATTATAAGAATGATTTTTTACATAAATAAGTTTTAAAATTGTCAGCATTTAATAATTATATAACTAATCTTATGAAATAGAATTAATCAATTATCTTAATCCATATCTTGATTCTGAAAATGAATGTCTTTGTAGACAGAAACCAAATTACATTAGTAAGCGAAGCAATTCCTAGATGAATCTGGAGAGTTGAACTTAAATTATGAAGGTAAATAATGCAATGAATCATTCGTAATGTTTAGCATGCGTGATTGATTACATTTCCGTTATTAATTTCCTCATATTTCTGAATCCACTTTGGAGATATCTACTCTAAGTGCTTTAATTACGTCGGTCGACTAATGGCATTCTAATTGAGATGCATTTCGTGCAAAATTACTCTGAGAATATGAAAGTAAACGAATTCATAGTATATGTTTCAAGAATTCTAGACAATTTTTAAGAAAAGAAAGTGCTTTGAGTTAAAACATCAGCTTTGGAAAAAATGTTATTACCATTTTATTCGCCATTTTTGCAAAGAAATACGTTTGTATATTTCACTTACGCATTCAATTCCTTGGAATGACTTATCTTTGTTTAAAAGTAAAATTTTGATTTGAATTTACTTTAGGGGTCATAATTTCCCTGTGAACTATTATAATTAAAATATATTAAATTATATCATTTCTGATTCTGGGTACAGAAAAGCAAGGATTTTTTTGATAGAAGAGAGATTTTAATTGATTTAAATGTTCCTCCTCCTGAAGAAGTGGCATTGCGGTTAATTGAATTCCTCTCCTTTTATATTCTTTATTCTTTAAATTTCATTGATTTCTTGAATTAGGGTATCACTTGTTTTAGGCATTTTAGTTTTCACATTTTTATATTCTTTTTTTTTTACTTTTACAGGATTTTACGAAATTTATTACTTATGAATTTTAATTTTTTGCCTTTGTGAAAAATTTGTTCTAAATTTCTTACTTTATGTCTTTACTGATAATTTTTCAGCAGCTTAATGCTCGAAAATATGAGTATGTAATGATTTTCTTTAAACTCGTTTTATTATTTTATTATTTTTTTTAAAACAGTTTTGTAATTATATTGTGTGGTTTATTCTAAGTTTATAAACAGTTATTTTAAGTTTTGTATCTTTCCTATCTTATTTTAATTTCAGCTTACGATTTCCTGCCAGAATGTAAATTCAGAAACGCAGTAAATGCAAATGAGTAAGAGTACTGTTTAAGTCGATGTTTTACCGACTTCTTCGAGAGAGAGTCTGATTCCCTGATTAGCGCGCATTTGGCTTTGGCTACGTTCTCGCTTAGTTATTACGCTCGACCATACCTTAGGCCCTTGCTTGACTTCGCCGATTTAAATTAATATTTAGGGGGCACTACGTAGATTTCTGATAACTTCGGCTATACCCTTCAGATAGCTTTAGTTAAGCTTACTTTAATTTAAATTCATTATTATCTAAGTTCAAGCCCGAGTGGAGGCTTTGTGTGTACTTCAAGTTGGAGTTGATTGTAACTATTCTGAAAAATAAAGGATAGTAACCCTTCTTACGACTTACGTGCTTATTCACACACGTAAGCAATTATTCGCTTGTTAGTGTTCTTAGGGTTAGAACTTTAACATCAAATATGTAAAACCTCACAATATATATAAAAGTATTTTCTTCCTCATTTCCATATGCCTTCGTAGTGTAACTTTAGCACACTCGGCGTGTATTCGAAAAATTCAGTTTCGAGTCCCAGCGAGGGCATTGCTCATATTTCACGTCTCTTTCTTCAAAATATTCTTATAACTGACTTTACAGAGGAGCCTGAACTAAAAAGCTGGTGGATAACGATTCTTCACTAACAGTATTTGGCGATTGGCCCTCCTAGTCCCATGTCGCCTTTCAAAAGGGGAAGTATATAAGGTATTTTCTCCCTCCTTTCTACATGCGTTCGTTGTGTAACGATAGCACACTCGGCTCGTATACAAGAGGTCCAGGTTCAAATCCCGACGAGATCATTGAGGATTTCTTAGATTTCTTTGTTTCGAAAAATTCTAAAATATCTCTATAGTGACGCCCGAACTAAAAGGCTGGTGGATGATGATTATTCACCACCAGGATTTTGCGATTGGGTCCCCTAATTCCCAGTCGTCTTTTAAAAGAAAGAGTATATAAGGTATTTTCTCCCTCCTTCCTGCATAATTTTGTGGTGTAACGGTAGCACACTCGGCACGTATTCGAAATGTCTAGGTTCGAGTTCCAGCAAGCTCATTCATATTTTTCACCTTTTCTGTTTCAAAAATGATAACCTAATGATTCTACGATATGTGCATGTGTGTGTGTGACTGTTATGAAATTTATACATAAGAGCACATATTCTCTTTGCATCTCATACTTTTCTTAATTCATAATGGGTGCGATAAGCACCCCAAAATTTTCGTAGCCTATCTCACGTTTTCAGACAATGAATGACACAGAGAACAAAGCGCTTCAATAACACATCTTGGCACGGCAATTGGAAGGCAGGCAAAAGTGAGTGAGCATTTCACAAGGAGGTATTTAGTTGGAAAGTTGGCCTCTTTGCTTAAATTTTGGACTGTGATTAAAGAAGAGTTTATCGCATTGTAGGATTAATAAAATGACACAATATGGATTTAGTTTTACAGATGATGCTCTTTAGATTCCAGGAAGGCGACGTAGCCAAACTAAAATGAGGAATTAAATTACTATTGCTAAATGACAGTTAGTAGTTTTTTCATGTTATATATATTATACACACACACACACACACATATATATATATATATACATATATATATATATATATATATCGAGAGAGAGAGCGAGCACTAGGTAAGAATATTTAATATAAAACTATTATTTTCAAACGAAATATTTGAAATTAATGCGAGTACAATAGAATGTAAATCTACTAATTAGAAGTGGAAAACTACCCAACATAAAAACAATCAAACAGCATGAAGCATAAATCTATAAATCAATGTTAAAGCAGAAAGCAAACAAAAATATAATTAAATATCAAAAGTTGATAATTTGTTAGCAGTTGTCATGGAGCAACAAATATAAACAGATACATATGTGGGAACTATATCTAGATGAATTGCAAAGAATGGAATAGTAAACAACTGATTAATTTAAAATTAGTTTTATGTTTTCAGATTTAAATATTCGAATAAAGGTAAGAATTTGAAAAGCTTTTAAAATTGTTCATCAAGATATCATATGTCCCAAAGCAATTTCAAAGGAGATATGAATTTTAGATTTTAGAATTAATTACAGTTTATAAAAACTCAAGTGAGGTAAGTAAATGCATGGAAAATTTCAACAAGTCTTAGTTTTGAATCAAAGTAAAGGTTTCTTTTTAGAAATATTTTCATGAAATAAAAAATATCTAACTACAAATTTAAAAATAATCCCTGTCAGCATTAGTTAAGCAGAGTATGTGTTAGAGAAGATCTTATGCTCTGTTAAGGTAAAAATTTTCCATTTGCTGCCGAGGTATTAAATTTTTCCTAAACGTTTGTTGTTACATATTATTTCATATGCATTTCCTTCATAACAATTTTGTGTTGTATGCTCTCATGCTCAATTTTGAAACCTTTATTTGTGCATTATTCATATGTTTGTTGACTGTATTTGAGTCTACCTATCAACCCAAATAAACTAATTCAGTTTTATTCAACACATTACATTTTTGAGAGATTATATTTTCTCATGCATATAAATATAATTTTGAACAGCGATGAAATTGTCCAATAGTGAAATACCTGTTCATTAATAAATGCTAAAAAATTTTTCATTGCAAAAGGCAATTAGATAAAGGTTTAAAATTTAGGTCCAAAACTTTTGCAGACTCATTTAAATAATATAAGAGAAAATTCATGCCATTGTGTTCGTACATCGAGATGTTAAGTTACTCAAAATAACTAATAACTATTAACCTATCCTTTAAATTTATCTTTCATCACGTAATGTTTAAATACGCGTAGCTGTAACCCAGTTTCGAGTGAATTCTCTCATTTAAAAAATAATTTTATGAATACTATAATTTGCTTTCATTAAATAATAATTATGGTATATATTAATATAATATTATTGTTAACAAAAAACAAAAGAATATGTCTGGAAGTATTTACTCATAGTCTTAATAAAGATGATCACCAGCTTTCTCTTAGCAGCTACATACTTTAGATAGTCACCTTTACTTCGCGTGAATTTTAGATATTCACTTTCGCTTAACACCTGCATACTTGCCTCAAAATTGGGGGTGGCAAATTGAAGTCCAACTTCTCTTCGGAATAGTCTCTAGTAACCATTGTTCCATGTGATAACCTTTAGTTGCTCTGACAGTACAATGGTTAGGGGATCCTAATACGGTACCGAAGGATCCGAGTTCGAATCCCGGAGAAGACATGGATGTTTGTAAATATACAGTGTCGGTCCGGCATGGTTGCACTTTAAATATGCGGCGAGCCGAAAGTCCTCTCGTGTGGGTTGGTAGCAGAGGAGAAGAGTGGATGACCGCCGGATCTCGCCTCGGGGGGCTCTTCCTCAAAACTGGGGGCGGAAAAAAGATCTCCAACCTCTCTTTGGAGTAGGCTCTGGCAACCATTGTTCCATGTGATAATGGACATGACTGCAACAACAAACATGCATAGTTATAAATGCACCAAAACTGTATTCTGCAATAGTCCTGCCTGCACGTCTCTTCCAAGTCACAACTATCTATGACTGATAGGTTCCGACGAGAATAACTCGGGTATAAGCTGGCACAGTTCGGTATTTAGCTTTCGGTTCTCGGAATTCCTTTGACGTTTCGGGCAGCAGTAGAATTCATTATGAAAGTCAGAGACTTCTAAAGATTCAGAATGTCTGGAAGGTAGCGTTCACCTTTTTCCCCTTCAAAAGAAAATGATGCTGCTAACTCGATTCAGCAGCGAAAGGTGGTTGTTCCGAATAATCCGCTTACTCGAACCTATTTGTACCCTGGCCTCAGCTTAGCCTACGTAATTCTAGGGGAATAACGCTAGCTGAAACGGGGGCTTTTGGGGTCCAACGCCTACCTTGCCATTGAAACATTTGCTGTCTATCCACTCTGTCCTCCGTTCTTCCACCACTCTTCCCTAGGTTCCTATGTTGCAGGCTTTTGCCTAGCCGCCCCTATTGTCACTGCCCCTTCGAAATGGGATACACCTGGGATACTAAGCCAACTTTTTTCTTCTCCTTCCGCTGCTACGTGACCGTTGTTCTCCTTCCACTTTGACCCTCTCCGAAACGAAGGTAATTATTCATTGTTTGGTGGCTTAGTGATTACTAAATGAAACAAGGAACCGCAATTTATGGTCTTTTTCTCACGAGTAGGGAGTTTTTCATTCCCGCTGCTACGTGACCATTGCTTTCCGTCCACTTTGAACCTCTCTCTTCGAAAGGGGGGCAGTTATTCATTATTTGGTTGCTTAGTGATGACTAAATATTACAAGAAACCGTAATTTATGGTCTCTTTCTCGCGCAAAGGGAATTTTCTTTTGCCATAAAAGGTAACAAAGGAACTTGTAATAAATTACGCATTCATTCCATCAAAGATATTTAGGACAATACGTTTTTCAAATGTTAAAAAAAACACTAATTCGTCCAAGTTCTTAGAATATTCTATACTCATTCATTTTTTGATAATTTCCCTAAAACGTCTACTTTAGCTTTTCAATTTTATTTTTTAAATGCCTAATGATTAATTTTATTATTATTTGTTTTAGAGATTTAAAAAACATAGCTGTAAATTGCTTCTTTTAATTAAAATTGAATGAATAAAAAATTCTAAATTACCATTTCAGTTAAACGTCACTAAGATGACGTAACAAAATTAAAATTTGTTTATTAGAAAATAGTATGGTAATTGCTATGGTGTATTAAAGCAAAAAATTCTAACTCTGTGTTTTTTATTTTAGTGATTTTATGAAGACGTTTTTAATCACAGTAGCTTAGACGGATTGAAATTATTTCATTTGGGAACTTGATAAATGAGATCTCATTGTGAAAAATTTTCTTTTGTTTAACAACAAAAATATATAATCTATTAATATGAATTAGATTTTAAACACAAATAATAATTTTATAATTTAGACAAATATTTGCTCGAATCTTAGACAATCTCGATTTCTTTTACAATTAACATTTCCACAACTAAGGTTGCACAAATTAAAGCACATTTAATCAAATAATGCACGTTCAACTAATGCACTTTAATCAAATATCTTTCAACGTACACTGTACAAAAAAAATGGGACAGTTCTATATGTCCCGTTTTACCGCGCCGATTGACAAAATTCAAATTGCGTTTTTCATGTTTCGAAAGCGCCACTTAGGATATGTATTAGATTTATATATAGCGTTGTTCTAATATAGGTGTTTTGACAGGTGTTCTAATATAGGTGTTTGATTTTTTCTGAAATGACATGACAATTTTTTTTCATATTTTTGATCCTACTACTCAAATTATGCCAAACTACCAAATTTTTCGAAAATCGCAGTTTTTAAAAAATTAGCTCTCAAAATTTTAGCTCTTCAATGTTAATTGAATTTGATATATATTCATTAATATCACTTTTTTTATTAAACTTACTTCATTCCTTCTTTCACCTTTCGAAATCTAGGTTCATTTCAAATACAATTTGTCCATTTTTTATCATTTATTTTTAAAACTTATATTTTTAAATAATTTATATAAATTTTTCGAAAAAGTCTGGGCGAGAGTCTGGGAAACTGCCGTGCGTGCTTATACGCAAACTTCTGTTAAGCAGTTACTGCTAGTTTGACGTGGCTTAAGCGCTATTATCTTGCTGCCACTAGACTCATTTACGCGGTATAGGCTACAGGGATTATATGAGCCCAGTAGAGTAATTCTACTATTTGTGAACATCTTAAATTCTTAAGTTGGATTCTACTGTTTCAGTTAGCGCCCAAGTTGAGGCGTAGTATGTTAGCATCAAGTTGACGCATTGTAAATAAGTTAAAGAGTTTCACTTTACAGAGTCATTAGGTTATTTCGAAGCAGGAGGCATGAAAAATGAGCAACGCCAACACCCTCTCTCTGTTTAAGAAGGTGTTGTCAATGCTCTCGCCGGGACTCGAAACTCGGACCTCTCGAATGCGTGCCGAATGTGCTCGCCATTACACCACAAAAGCATGCTAAGAAGGCGGCAGAAATACCTTATATACTTCCCCCTTTAAAAGGCTACTGGAGATTAAGGGAACCAGTCACCAAATCCTGGGGGTGTAGAATAATCATCCACCACCGTTTTTAGCTCGGTCGCCACTGTAGGGATATTAGGTACTTTTGGAGCAGGAGAAGAGACAAATTAGCAATGCCCTCAACGGGACTCGAACCTAGGACCTCTCGAGTACGCGCCAAGTGTGGTGGTCATTACACCACGAAGGCATGCTAAGAAGGCGGGAGAAATACCTTATAAAATGAAAATGTACTTCCTGAATTTATAATTTTTGGACTTAGAGATTAGAACCAAGATAAACAAGCGGCAAACACTCAGCCTTAAATTATCTTGAAATTTCGCTTAAAGTTTATTTTATTTAACAAACTGAAAATGCTTATATTTATGATTAATAGCAAAAAATTTAAATTAAAGCGCTTTAAATTACATTTGTCTGTTTAGTATCCTAAAACTTTTGTTAACTTTTCTAAAAAGAGGTCTCAAATTAATTGAAGGGGTGTAAAGGTAATGTAATGTAGTATGAATGGAGAGAGTTGGACAATTTTGAAATTTGTATTGCTTCGGAGATCTGCATTTTCTCTAATTCTCCAATATTATATTCCTTTTTCATTTAATATCTTTCAAAACATTTTCTTCATTTTTATATTAATAGCCAAAAGAAAGTCAAAAGCTCAGTATCTGAGTTAAAATGTAATTTTTGTGTTCAAGTTAAAAGAAAGAATTTTAATCGGAAGAAACTTCAAATGCTTGTAAAGGAAATCTTGTTCGACTGAGACGGAAAAGAAAAATTGAAAAATAGAAATAAACATTTTTAAGGAAATAAACTATAAAGGAAGCGAGGAAGTGAAGGAGAAAATAAGCAGTTTCTCAGTGCGGTGAATTCCAAAAGTTTCTCTGGCTATCACCCTTAAAATCTGGTTTTAAGCTGGTTATTTATACCGCAAGTTTTTCCAATAATGTTTTTCGAGTTAAGAAAAAGCATAAGTGCTTGTCGTCTCTTATTAACTTTTATGATGAATTGAGAGATATTACATTTCTTGAAAACTAAATACTTTAAGCTGGATTCCACAGAAATTCAAGATATGCAAAATATGAACAAGAATAGGAAAAATAAGAAGTGCATATATTAGCCTAAAAAAGAAATCGCTCTTAATCAATATTAAAATACCTAGCTCACTTTAAATTTTCATTTTAGATCTTTCCTTCCACCGAGATTACTAAACTACTCAAAGGATAAAATCAAGTTTATAGAGGATTATTAGATACAACCATAGAAAAGGAATCGTCCTATTATAAATTAACAGAAATTAATGCAATATATTGCTTTTCATCATGTAAGAAATTTGTAAAGATTTATCAAACAGAAATCTAATTCTTTGGTGAAAGGGGGTCATTTTCGTAAATTTTCTAGGTATATTTTCATACAAGTATGTAGCTATAACTTGCTGCTTTGCAAGTTTGGTTTTGGTTTATGCGATTACGGCTCGAGGACTATCTGCCTAAGGAGAGGCATACTTTCGTGAAGGACTTTCTAAGAGAAACTGGCTTGTGTATTTGTTGAATTATTTGTTGCATGTGGGGAAGCGTTATTTGTTGCACATGGGAAAAACCATGAAACCGCCCATGCAACTAGCCCATTCGAGGAATTCGAATCTCGGACCGAACTATCAGTGTTCGGCCACTTTACCGCTTGTGGGCCTCTACTTTGCAAGAAAAGAGTGTAAATTTAAACACCTTGAACTAATTAGCATCTAAAATACCTGAGTAATTAGTTCTGATTTCTAGTTATCAAAATGATAATACTCAAAACGTGACTGCATTAGCAGACCGGGTAATAGTATATATTGAAATCTCTTCACACATGTTCCTCAAATATATGTTTAGTTTATTTAATTACTGCAAAGCCTCGAGGACTATCCGTCTAAGGCGAGGGATGCTTTCGGGGAGGCCTTTCTAAGGGAAACTGGATTGTAAGCAGTTACACATGGGGAAAACCACGTAAGCGCCCATGCAGCCAGCCCGTTCTCGGGCTTCGAACCTGAGAACCAACTACCAGTGTTCAGTGACTTTACCACTCGGTACTAATGGGCCGTTCCTCAAATAGAAGTCAATACATTGCGATGAGTCTAGCGAATAACCGAATTGTAAAGTCGAAGGAAATGAATCTTTCGTAAGACTATTTACAATAAAATGGAAAGAAAATTACACTTACTCCTTCCTACTTCTGCATAGCACAGCAATACAAAGAACCACCATTTTTACATGTGATTATTTTATTTATTTAGCAGCTTGGGGGGTTTTTCTTATTTAATTCCAATGTTCGATACACTAACGAGAGAATAATCGGTTAAGTGTGTGAATAAACACGTAAGACTTAAGAGGGGTGAACTACCCTTTATTTCTTAGAATAAATACAATCAACTCCTAACTTGGAGTATACACAAAGCCTCCACTTGGGCTTGAACTTAAATAATTATGAAATTAAACTAAACTAAGCTTAACTAAAGCTATCTGAAAGATATAGCCGAAGCCATCAGGTTTCTAAGTAGTTGGCCCTTAAATATTAATTAAATCGGCGAAGCCAAGCAAGGGCCTGAAGTATGGCCGAGCGTAGTAGCTCAGAGAGAACGTAGCCAAAAGGCAAACTCGCGCTTGTCCGTAAAATCAGGCTCTCTCTGTAGACGTCGGTGAAGCATCGACTTAAATAGTATTCTTACTCATTTACATTCACTGCGTTTCTGAAATTACATTCTGGCAGGAAATTGTAAGCTGAAATTGGAATAAATAGGAAAAAATCATAACTTAAAATAACTGTTAATAAACTTAGGATAAATCTTACAAGCTATTGAAATATTCTGGATTCTGGAAAAGAATTTAACGAGGTAAAAACATTTCACCATTCCTACAGAAATTCACGATCTACGACGGGGACTCCTGCTTGCATTCAGCAATCCTTAACCATCAATATGAATAACTTGTTGATGAAATAATAAACTAGGTACCATCTGTTGCGTTCACACAATAATGTTCAAACGTTGGTAATTTTTGGTAAACATAGAGAAGACACAACACCTACGCACTGAACTTGCTACACGACAAAATGAGGCGAAGATTACTAAATTGTCACGGCACGCAACATAAGGCAAGAAATGAAATGGCACGAAGCCTGTTTTACTTGCTTGCACTACGTGAGAAAAGCATTCCAATTACGTGCATGAAAGAGTTATTCACAAAAACAAATATTACAGAGTCACATCTTAAAGCATATTTACTGTTATGGTTTTATTTTTTCTGCTTTTAGACAGTTTTAGAACCGAAAGCTTCAACCTTTAATGAGATATTGTCTCAACCAAGGAGGTTAGAATAGAAAGAGGAAGTGTTCACAGTTTCTTCCACTGTCTGAAAATAAAACCAACCTAACAAGCGGCGGTCATGTTTGTGAACTCAAAACACTGCTTTACGGTAATGAAAAGTACGTGTTTCTGCTACGTTCCATGCACGTATTTTCCAATAAATATTTATAACGAAATCTATCGCTATTATTAAATTTTTGTTTTAAAGTAATAAAGAATATGCTATCTATAATTTACAATGTACAGGAAATTATCAAGGAATAGGGCGAAATATAAAAGCACATTTTTAACATTAATGCTTTTAAAATGATATTTCTTCAAATTTCAAGGATTTGTTTATGTTTTATTGGCTACCTGTTGCGTGTATTTTCCAGGTTTTGCTTTAGAAACAAATATTTCTGATTTAGTCACAGTATTATCGTAATTTATTAGGGAATCATATCACATAAAAATGTTTCAGGAATAGGAAATAAATTTATTTTAATTTAGTATGCTTAACAGTTCAGCTGTAGTTGTCAGGTTTTTCCTAAGTTTTTAACAGTTATCTTTAGTTAGAGCTATTCAGCTTACAATTTCCTACCAGAATGTGTTTTCAGAATCGCGTTTAATGCAAATGAGTAAGAGTAATATTTAAGTAGAAGTTTCCCTGACTTCGTTAGAAAGCCAGAATTTCTGATAAGCACACACTTGTCTTTTGGGCTACATCTCTCTCTAAGCTACTACTACGTTCGACTGTACTTCAGGCCCTTGACAGCTTCGCCTACTTAATTGAGATTTAGGGGCCAACTATTTAGAACCTTGATAGCTTCGGCTATATCTTTTTAGTTAAGAATTAGCCAAGCTTTAGTTTTTATTACCTTGAGTTCAAGTCCAAGTGAAGGCTTTGCTGTATGCTCTGAGATAGGAGCCGACTGTGTTAAATCTTATTTTGAAAAATAAAGGGTAATTAACCTTTCTTGAGTCTTACGTCTCTGCTCACGCACTCAAGCGATTATTCACATATCTGCGAAATAATTTCCCACATTTAACTGTTAAGTAAAAGGGTGGAACTCCACAGTTTTTAATGCAGTAAAACAGAAAATAACGTATCTTTTATTGCCCTATAGAAATGTTATTGAAATAGTTCATTATCCGGGTTAATTTCATATTTATGAATCTAAACTAGAGAAATTGCAGAAATATATTTACGTAAACGTTTGGATGCATCTTTCCACATATTCAATTATGGTAAATATTTTACTTACTTTTATCACCATATTGACCAGAAATTTCTAAGTTTATGCAAACAATTTTTAACAACAGAACAGTTTATTTTGGTCAAATGTACAAATTATATTCATAACAGTTCACAATACATAAATATTAATAATAATTAATACACAAGGAAAAGTTACTTTACTTAATACTGTTAAAATTCAAAAAAATAGTAACAATAAATTTATACTTTTCATAGAAATTATGAAAGAAATTCTTTAACACAATCACATAGGGTAGTTTAAATCCTATAGTATATCATTACATGTTAAGAAATCAAGATAAGAAATAAAAACAGAAATTAAAAACAGAAACAGGAAAATGCATTTCATATAATTTGATTATTATGAAGTCCTTTTTTTCATATAATTAAAGAAAATACTTGACACAGAGATACTTTTCAACCTATAACCAAATTACATAAAAAAATTAATGCATATTCGTAAAAACTAATTCCAGGAATCTTTTTTGAAGTTCTGTTCGTACATCCATACGCCACACAACATCCCATACTACCAAAAAAATTGCAATGACAGCTGTCCTTGAACGAGTCAAAGTGGTTGTACAAATATGGCCGCCAAGGATTACTTTTTTGAGTTGAACCAGTCTCCATTCTTCCATTCTAACCTCCTTGTATTCAACACGGCAAGAGCGAGATCGAAGCCCCGTTTGAATCCATTTTAAATCCATTTTACAATATGTTTGCAAAAAAACGATTCCTTTATAAGCAAACAAATTATCTAAATGGATTTAAGAGCGGTCAAAATGGGTATTTTCGTTGAAAATGGTACTTGAACGTTTCCGCGATTACAACACTTAATTTGCTGGTACAAGGAAGTAAAAAACCGTTTCCTTATTTAATGAGTAAAAGTGTTCTTTCAAAACTTAAGTTCGTATTTCCCTGATAAAAGAAAATCTTGCAAACCAAAAGATCAATTTTAATATTACAAAGATTTATTCCTTTGGAAATAATTGCTACGTTAGTATTAAAATGGGAAAAAGAACTCCTCAAATAATAATTTAATCTGGAAGAAATCTTAACCTAAGGGTATAATCTATACAAGCATTAATTAAAGAGAATCTGAGTTTAAATATTTTTATTTTTTCATGTTATTCAAGGGATTAATTACCGAAAGCTAACAAATATTAATTAAAATTTCAGGAACGTAATTATGAAACTTTAGTTTTCATTCAAATTGCTCTGGACAAATTAGTACTGATACTAACATAAATAACTTCTTATTCATTACAAGTTAAAAATTGTTCATTACAATTTCCGCTTTATAACTAGTATAAAACTCTTATTTACGTAGGAATGAAATCTCAAATTACTCACGTTGTAAAATATTAGATTAGATGCTGTTAATTTCTTATTAAATGAAATAAAAGAATAAGAATTTTAATCTGTTATTTCTTTATTAAATAATTAAAAATTCTTATGTTGATTTTTTTTGTCAGAATACACTGCTTAAATGTATAAAATATGGAATACAACATTAGTTCTGCTTGAAGTTAAGAAGGGAATTTCAAATTAAAAAATTTATTACTCATTTCTTACTACAATGGTAATGAATTCTAATTTACATATCCAATGATATTTCGTTTAAATTGATTTATCGACTGTTCGCGTATTGCTGCGATAAGATAGCTCTTCCGCAAAGCAGGTTTAGGATTGCCAGAAAATGGCAAAGAAAGGCAGGGTTACCAGATCTGGCGCGAAATCGTACATTTGGCGACAAAATTGATGATGTGCCATAGACGGAGCGAGAATATTCTGGAATGAATTCTTACCGGTTTTCACCAGCATGTTCTCGAAGGCAGCTCAAAAGCTATATAAACTCTGCCTGTACGCGGAGTAGTAGTTTATCGTGAAGAGTATCTTGAGTGTATTGAGTTCACTAGTAGCGCTTTGAGTTGAGAGATTAGCTTGAGAGCGATCCACCGAGTCGGGAGCCGTACATTAGCACTTTGACGTTAAGCTGGCTTCACCGTTATAGCCTGATAGCCTGAAAGATATGGGGCTGATTGTTTCATTATTATAGTTTTTCGACGACTGCAACACGTCTTTGGAACTGTCCTGTGTAATACTGAGGAATAAATTGTGTTTTGATTCTTCATCAAGTGTCATCAATCATTCAAAATCCGCGAACCCATACAATACAACAATATATTTAAGAAAATTTGTGACCATATTGTTAAAATTCTTCCTTTCACTTTTTTACATGTTCCGCGTAGATTAATTTACAAAACTACTCATCAATCTTTGGAACACACTAAAACTTCATGACAGATGTTACCAAATCAAGATAGTAAATTTCATTATACTGAATGATAGGTAAACTCACTAATTCTTTTTATCTAATACTGCAAATTTCTGAGTTTCATTGGGATGAACAATGATGATTATATCTTTCTGCAACGCAGTTATCTTGTTCATTACTTCTTAGACCATTACTGAAATCCTTTAATTAGAATGTTCTGCAGAAAGAGATTATTTGTTGTGTAGCAAATTCACTTAATTATTTAAGCTATGACTTCAGAATTAATTTTTATTATTATTCTAAATTTATGCTACACAACGTGTATTTTATTTAATATGCTGTATTTATGTTTGCTTTGGTTTAATTTTAATCAGGGGTTTTATGTAGATAAGATTTATACGTATTTTCCACTCGTTACTCGTAAACGCGTTGCAACACACAATGGAATTAGGTGCTTTTCTACGTAATAAACTTGATTTTATATTACTTAACTTAAGTTGACCCATCATTAATTTATATCACTGGATGCCGAAAAATTAGCTTTTTAATTTAAGATCACTTTCAAGATTCTAGCTTTAACAGATTTTAAGATACAGTCAATTATTTAACTGAATTTTACACTTTGCTTTGTATTAAGGATTCGGGCGAAGGGATTGAAAAAAAGTTGCATTTTTAGCTAAGTTCTAAGGATTTGCTTACATGTTAGGAGGAATACAATGGGAATTTCCGGTGGGCGACTTTAGGTTGTCTAGTCTGGCCTTGCACCTGCATCCAAATTCTTGGCATTTCTTTTGGCGTGTTCGGCGATATTTGAATTTGTGTTTAGTTTAACACCTCGGAAAATTGAGAAAATATTACAGAGATGTATGCGGGGTTTGGAGTACTGGATTTTTCACCCTGTTTTAGCGGGTCTTGGCTCTATATGGTTTCCTTTCTTGACAATAAGCCAGTGCAAGTGTCGCTCCTGCTTAACACGCAAAACGAAAAAAATTGTCTTAAGCGGTGGCCGTCCGTGTTTTCGGATTTGATCTCATGGGATATCTTCTTATGTAAATTTATGTATCAAGTATACTGTTTTCTTGCCTTAATTCTGCATACGATCTACACAATCGCTTCGACAATATTATGAATGCTTCGCTATCGTTGATCATAACATACTGGCTCCTAAGTGGGACAAAGTAGATCATGACATTGATGTCTACCTTATCAGCAAATACGGAAACAGCGAGTATTTCCGATATATGAAACAAATTTATAGGAAGTTT